>PNEQ01058609.1:0-13629 GCA_003012365.1 Medauroidea extradentata | reverse complement strand
ATTGATGGTAGACTTTTCTTGTGCTTTAATTGTCAAAGTTAATTAACGTGTCTGTAACACAGGAGTAATTGTGTGCATAACTAATTGTGTTGTGAGAGTTCTAGTTGATTACTGTTTTGTGTATTTCATAGCTTTGTGAGCTATTAAATCCAGTACTTAATTTAACTCTTTTATTTGTAATTATAGACCTCTATCCCAAAGAACTCATGGGAATTGCCCACATGTAAAGTTTGTGTTCTCCAAACTTGTAACAGTATGTTTCTTATCATTTTAACTTTTCACCAAATTAAATAAATCAGTTTGTTAACGACGTGCATTAATATAGATTCATAATTTCAATTCCGTATTATTGCACAGTAAGAATTATTTTCTGTTCCATGTTGGATTTTCGAGGAGGGGAATTTCGGCAATTTTTTGTTAAGGATTTATTTTCCTTATCACAGTTAGAGGGCCAGCCAGCATACCGTACTGGTCATCAAGCAAACAACAATCCAGTACAGTCTCCTAGACAAGGGGACACTCGATACCGGTCTAGAGTAGAGCGTTGCATTGTTACGATTTCACCTGATGTCTGCCGGAAAATATACTGGTCATCTGACGTCGTGACTAGTTGTGGACGACCACTGCTTAGCCATTGTATCGAGATCCATGAGTTCTAAATTATGGATGTCCAAGCTCGTAACGTGATGCAGTGTATGCATGATACCTAGCGCCTCAGAAACATCAGCCCACTTAGGCCGCTTGTCACATAACGTGCATCCAACTACCCAATGATTTGGCCTCGCGCAAAGCATCCGCAAGTTTTCTACAGAACTATTTGATGACCAACAGTAGATATCCAGAAATGTCGCTGATTCGTTTTAGGACAATTTTGATTTCGGTAAACATAAAGAATCACTACTCATCGTGTACCGGCCAAACTACTGATTTGATGAAAAAATTTTCTAGATGCGTCATAAGTATTCTTATGTAAAATTGTTAGGTTAGGTTATTTTAATTTAGGTTAAGTTATATTAGGTTGGGTTACCGAATCTAAACTAACGTAACTTAACCTAACATAACTTAACTTAACCTAATCTAAAAATTTTATGTAGGACTACTATAATAACGTCTCTAGTTACATTTTAGATAAGTAGTCCTACGTAAAAATACTCTTTGTTAGGTTAGGTTATTTTAGGTCAGTTTCGGTTAGGTTAGTTTCGGTTAGGTAACCTCACCTAATGTTAGGTTAAATTATCTAATTTTATATAACCTAAACTAACCTAACAAAACATTTTACGTAGGACTACTTATAACGTCTGTAGAATCATTTTTTAGCAGTAAACTATACCTCTAAGATCAATAGTTTGGCCGGTACATGGTGAGAAATAATGTTTGATATTTGCCTTGATTTCGAAGTCATTTTCGTGTGAGTTGCTTTCGAGATTGGGTACTGTTTATTCAACTTGTCCATGAGGGCTCTGGACCAATAGAAAACCTGCACGAGAATACCCTGATTTTGGATGAAAACAATTTAGCACCAACTTGTGTCGTTGCCTTATGAGAACACCTGTAGCTTTGCTTCATGGTTATTTGCAGAGTGTATTTATGCAGCTACGCCGTTCATTTGACTGGGCCAATTACAACAAGATTACTGCGACACCACACGTCTGAGATGTGCTGGTGGAACCCCGCGACACTGAGAGTTAAAAACATCCAATCATTGATCACGAAGCAGAGCTGTAGCTTTGCAAGTAAAGCACTGAAACAAGTTGACACAAAAATTCTTTTCACAGAAAATCAGTGGCTCTGCCCATTGACTACCGCGATACTACTCACTGCAGCTGCAGCCAACAAGCAAGTAGCTGGAGACAGTGTGTTCACGTGGTTGTATAGATCAGCCAGCGCGGCGGCAGGCCCATGAACCCGCGACATCTCCAGCTCTCCAGACATGAGATAGCAGACACTTACTAGAAGTTGATGAACACACTGCGTATTGTGCAATGAATTCCACTGCAGTCCCGAGCATATACTGCGCTCTTGATGTTAACTATTCGCATCAGCCAACGGAAGGTGAGGTAAGATGCGGCCCTTTAACAACGACGTTTGGACGTTGGATTCAAGAAATTTCATTTTTTTAAATATTTGTGTCAAACACTGCTCAAATTTTTCAGATCAGATAACACGTCATTTTCCCAAATAAAAAAATTAGGCCCCATAGTTTTTTGCGTAATCACTCATCGAAGTCATAAAATGACCATTGCGGTGCAGCCAAAATAAAAAAAAATAGTAATTAACTATTGAATTAAAAATTACAGGAACTGAACGTCAGTGTTTCAATGCATTTTATGACATGTTTGACAAAAGTTATTATTGAAAATTTCAGTAGTAGCCAAAAGTCAAAGTTGTGCAAAAATGTACTCATTTTCATAATTTTTTTTTTTAATACAAAAATGTATTGCTTTGTGTTTACAAAAGTGTTTTGAAGTAGCTCACGTCAAGTATCAATATGAATTATTTTTTTTCTGCAAGTAAATTATAAATTTTATTATTTTGGCTACACCGCAACTGCCATTTTGCGACTTTGATAGGTGATCATGCTAAAACTATGGGGCCTATTTTTTTTTTATTTGAAGAAATGACATGTTATTTGATGTGTAAAAGTTTAACCATGTTCGTCTAAATGAGAGCAAATATAAGAAATCTACGGGGCAGTTTTGTTTAAAATCATCTTCTTCGTGTTGGCTGATTATATCAAGGCAGTTAGAACTGTGCTTTTAGCTAATTAGGTACTTAACGAAATTTTCATTAATTGTATTTTAGTCGAATCCGTAAAATTCCTTGCTTTTAAAAAAAATAGCTATATGACAAAAACTATTTTAAGCAAAACTGCCAAACAGATTTTTTTATATCTGCTCTCGTTTAAGATTTTAAAAATAACTATCGCAAAAACAGCAGAAACTAAGGAGCATGGTCTTAAAAACCTATGAGGGTGAAGTGCGATGAACACAGCCATGGCCGAGCCGGGATTCGAACCCGCACAGTATACCGACGCCTTACCGACCACACTACAGAGGCCTGCTAAGCCAACATAGCTAAATATTGCTCATGCATTGTGTAAAATAACATCGTATTATAATCGGGAGTTGCGTGTAGAAGTGAAATCTATACGTTTAATGTATTTCGGTTGTTTAGCCGTGGCAGTCTCATTAATATAACGAATATAATCATGTTAGGATCCCCACTGCCGCTACACAAAGAAGCCAATTAAACTATTCTATGCGAGTGCACGCCAGTATTGTAGCTAATAGCAACAGTAATAATAACAGACCGCACAACCCACAATTTTATACGCGATGTACGCCCACGCCATGTTATAAGTCTGTTAGTTCGACTATTGTGTTAATTTCTTCACTTCGTCCTTTATTTCTACACTCCAGAGTACACAAAACATAATTATAAGTTCTTTAAATACCGTAAACCGGGGTTAATTTGACAATTTTCGGGCTACTTTGACTATTCAAAATATTAGTGTTTTGGTTATCTGGTAAATAATCAGGTAATCTGAGCCGAGTATTTTAAATAATTCCTTTTATCCTTATAGCTAATGTTTGAAACTTTTCTTACTAAACAATATAAAAACCAAAATTTTGAGTTGCCAAAGTTACCCCGCAATGCCAAAGCAACCCCGGTTTACGGTAGTAATTTTTCTCGTATAGTTTCCCGCACAAACGTTATACAAACACGGACAGCGACCTATAGTTTCGCTGATACAACTAAAGCAGAAGAAAGATAGTTGATGAAACTGCTGTTGGCGGGTGAAACGCACATTACCAATATGCCCGTTTTACAACTATAGCGTGGTTGTGGCGGCATCAAAACTTTACATAGCTCGGGTTAAATAATATACGTATGAAATATTTTTGTTCAATTAGTATAGGTTTTCAAAACCTTACATTTTACTAGCCAATTCCATCCTGGACAACATCAGCCTCTACATACCGAACAATGGCAAAGTGCTAGCAACCCTCTAGAACCACAATGCAGAACTAACAATTTACAAACGTGGGCAGGAAGTTTCTAGTAGAAAAATAAATGTAGGAAAACAGCGACGTACGATTATTTATTTTAGAAATTACTGACCTGAAATAATTTAGCCGTAGTAAAATCAAGTATAACATGACAGCTGTAAATAATTTAAATTTAGTTGGTATTGTAGTAAAGGAAAGTTAAGAATTAAAATTAAATGGGCAGAATCTATTATATAGAGCGCAAAATTAAGAACAGCAGTTTACACTAATGCACCTATCTTATTTTAAAGCGCATCTGTAAAAAAAATTTGTTCATATTCCTTGTTATTATAGTTGCACTGAAATCGAACAAGCAATATTGTGTTTGAATTAATTGCCACTCAACAAGAGAGTGAGCCAATAATCCTGACCGAAAACTAAAAGTAGCTTCTCTTTTCAAGAGCTATAAATAACTTCCGCATCGATTAAACTGCCCTGCCAACCGAATAGCTTTATGTAACTATAAAAGAGATACGTTTCGTCAGATATACCTTTAATTATTTACCAGTTTAATTACGTAAGATGATTGACTTCAGTTGAGATTCCAAACCTAGCCACGTTACACAAGGACAGCTGAATAGTTAGAGAAAAAAATTAAGGTAAGTCAAATGGCCTTTGTTGTAAAGTCCCAAACGCAGGCACAAATAAACAAGCTTCTAGAAACTTTAAATGCTTCATTTACAAATAAGGAATAATGGTTCGTTCATTTTACATTTAAATAAATCGAGTGTTTATTATGGATGTTGTATATACAGTAAGATTCTGAAACATCTATGTAACAAATTGACTATAGAAGCAAAACAACTTGTGGCAGACGTTAATCTAGATACTAGACGTGTATGGCGACTCGCTCATGTACCTGACTTGCATTATTAAGGTCTTGAGATCGACCCTAGTTATACAATATGATATATTTAAGCCCAAAATATTTCCTATTTCCGCCTCTGCCAAGTATTGTCATTAACCTTCACTCTCGCGCCGCCATTAATTAAGATCTTGATTAAACTCGTTATATTATTGAAGACGAATACTGTTATTGTCATTATTCTTATCAACAAATTAAAAATTTCTTATTTTATATTATATTTAATTGTAACAAGTATAATTTCAAAGTAAACACAAGTATAACCGAAATTAATTTTATAGTTCATACAATTTAATACACAAGCAACTAAGGTTACAATAGTCTATGGACTGCACTCGCGTGAATATGTGTGATAAATAATACTTCTTACATCTTGCTCATTCGTGGCCAGAACGAATAGTGCCGTAGTTAATGGAGAAAATAAGAGTAATTTAAGGAGGAAGGGGGTGAGTAAGAAGACTCCATAGAGATAATTTATTTTTAATAAATATTTTATGAAATTTCTTTAGTTTAAAATATTTGTTATTACATTTATTTGCTAAAATTTTATATTTATCTTTTCGTAATATTTCGTAAAATACCGTACATAATTTTTTTTTAGCGATGCCTACAATTTTTAGATTAGTGTATTTATGAATAATGATTACTCAAATTAAGCATAAGTAAAAGCAGGAAGACGTCCACAAAGTGCCAAAATAATGTTTCCGTCAAATGGTGCCCAGTTATCTGGTTCAGTCATCCACATGCTAGGACGGTCGACGGCAACGTCATCAGTCTCGAATGTTCTTTATAGCAGTGAGGTCAAGTGTGTCTCAGATCAGGAAAGCGCGTCAGAAAACAAGAATACGTTCAAAGGAAAGGCCCGCCATTATCTCGGCGGATAATAGCAGGTCTGAGTTGCCGCACTAGAACTGGCACCTCGGCGAGTCTCTATATTCTACTGACGTAAATATTCGATGTAAGGACGCCACAGAGGACTACCAGAGAAGGCCCGTTACCAAATAAACACGTGAGTGGGTCATCTGGCATTTGAAAACAAAAGTTGGGTTTGTGCAGTAACTGGCTTGTCTCCAGACGTTGACGCTGTTCATCGGAGACCAGTACAACTAATGAGTCTTCTCTGAAGACAATGATACCTAGCCAGAATACAACTGTGGCGTCTCGGTAAATACTGTTACGGCTTTGTGAAAAGCGATTATCATACAGTAATGTTAGATACACTGGAAAAACGCGAAAATCTTTAATATAATCTCCAATAAACTGTAGTATCTCAGTATTAACACGTGTGAACAGTTATCTGGCAAATCGCACACGTTCTGTGTTAAAACTGTACAGTTCTAATTGGGTCTGTTGAAGAGGGACACAGTGCTTCATATAAACTATAGCCAATATAGGTGCAAAACCTTCAGTGTTACACATAGCATGTTGGAGCCTAGCAAACAATCAACTTCTCCCGCGATTATCAGTGTCTCTAATTATTGTGCGTTAACGTGAGATTATATGTCTCACCCACTGTGAGAAACAAGCTTTGTGATATTCTTTAATGGCAGATAATAGCCTAAGTACTACGTTGCGAAGAACAATTCACAACTCCTTCTAGCGGCGAAGTATGAATATGATATAAGTAGGGACAGGAATTTTTGGTGAAAAGATTTTTTGCCCCACTTTGTTTCAGTGTCTTGCGTGCACACCTGCAGCTTAACTTCATGGCTATTGACGAGTATCTTGTGCAGAGCTGTTATTCATTTGACTGTGTCAATCAGTACACGGATAACAGCGACTCATCGAGTCTGCAATTTGCGGGCGTAACCTCAAGACGCTGGGTGTTACGGCATCCAATCAATCACTGACCACAAAGCCGAGATGCAGGTGCGCGCGTAAGGCACTGAAACAAAGCGCTGCAGAATTCTTTTCGCGAAATTTCCTATCTATCTCTAGTTATAAGGGAAGCGGTGTTAAGCAATGACTAGCGACATGCAAATTCGCGTTATCATTTGGTAGAAGACTAAACTTCAATTCCCTATACATAACAGATCACAATCTGCAGTTCAGTTGGCCACGAACTTTTATGTGTTGTCATTTACGTCTTTACAGATATTGGCCTCTCTACCGTGTAAGCATTCTCCGTGGCAAGTCACGACAATATCGGCCAGCGGGAGACGTCGAACGAGTCTATAGTCACTTGTCTATAGTCAACTGTCAGAAAATAACGAGAATGTAACATGTTTCTAGCAATGACAGTACACAACTATGAATTGTATGTGGAAACATTATACTAGAACGCAGGGGAATGTCTCCAGCCGTAGCGTTCCAGAGAGACAACTTGAGTAATATCAAATACTCTCATTAGTTGATTCCCGCAGGCATGTCATTGCCACGTACTCATATTCTGGTTGAATAACACTTACATTTAAATACGACCACGCTTCTCGACAACCTCCTTCCTTTCGCATTGTACTGTACTCTGGTAAGACAGTGCACGGCCCTTTCTCCACTTCTTAGTCTTCCTTACTGTTTATCGTGCCCTTAACTCAGGCTTTATACTATTCTTTAATAAAACCTGCCCTTCACGCCAATCAGTGACACACTGACTGTTGGACAGTATAACCTTTATACGAACGTCACCTCAGTCAGAATTCTACATTTTTCTTCTCAGTTTATTGAACAAAGTATAGCAGAAACCCCTCTCAGGTCAAATATGCTAACAAAACCTAGCAAGATACGAGAGAAAACTTGTTGTCCACAAACAATAAAATTTTAGTTAAACACACATTTAATATAAATTTCTCATATTGTTGATACAATAAAAGAATTGCTAACCTCGTGCATTTAACTGTGGTGCAAGAGATCATGAGAAACGAATGAGTACTTCTGGATAAATATTCACTCATAAACGTTGGCAAAAACCATAATCTAGGGTTGTCTTTTTGTATTTTATCCATATTGGCTTCGAAAAAAATGTAGAATTCGATTTATATTTTCAGCGTTTATTTATCTACCACGCACTCTTAAACTCTATATTTGCCAATGTTGTCCTCACACATTGAAATATCTAAAGAAGGAGATAGTCTAATACGTTATTGCCGGAGAACTATATAAAATGACCGGAAATGACTCAATCAGAGTATGGCATGCTATGTGTCGTATAACATCAATAAAGTTTGACAATTCTTTGAACATTTATTGTTAACATGGAACAGTGTATGTCACAGTACCAGGCAAAATTTAATGTGCATACTGTGGAATCAATGGGCCTTATCTCAGACACATTAAAAAAATATACTCTACATTTAAGCATACATTGCATAATGCATATACACGTGTAAATTAAACGCCCTCAGATCTGTTCGAATTTACCGAACTTATGTACTTAAGTTAAGTCCAACAATTGAGATTATGAATTTTAAAGTGTACTAATGATAAACTGTATTACATGTGCTGTCCGTGGATATCCTGTAGCTCGTTTGGGATAAAGTGAGCATAAAACATTTAACCTTTGAAAAATATCACTGTCCGTTAGTTCATATAATTTATTTTATCAAACTTACACGTGCAAACATCAAGTGACGTGTCCAGAAAGGTTAGACATTTCCCGTCGTAATCCGTTACGCGCGGAAAGATACGAATTGGCTGAAAATAGAACTTCAGCAGAGTTTTTCTGAGTGCTCACTTTATCCCGAACCGCCTATAACAAATTTTCTTTTGCTTAGTTTGGTTTTTATGGGCTTCCTTTATTGGGTACATTTTTCTACTTAATTCTGTTCTCTTCGAGTCTTCTGCATACTTTAGAATATGGGACATTCCGAATTATGTGCAGAATCTTGTCTTACAGAAGCACAGTTCTAACAGTCCACTGCCAAATGTCAAATGTTGAAAGTATTCCATTTAAACCAAAACGATACAACTACATCAACACAAAGCTTTTTTCTACAGCAACGACCTTGGTATTCAACTTCGTTGGATCCACTTCGCCAGTAACAGCATCCTTTTCCACAGTTAAGATGTTCTTGAAGACCTTCCTTGGAAAGTATATTTTTTCGACGATACATTCTTCTATAGAATGACTGTTACAACTGCGCTTCTATAAGAAATGTGGTCTTCCGAGTGCTGGTATTGTAAATTATATTAGTGATATTGACCCTCGTAATATTATTTGTTGGAAGTGTTTTGCTATTAATTGTAATGTCGGAGCTTCCACTGCTGTTGCTAACTGTATGCAAGCCCTTGTTGTGTTCAGTAAGAATAAAATTAAATTTGAACTTGGTGACGAACTTATGGTATACGTTACACTAGATGGTAGTATATGGGAGATATTAAAGTGTTGGGATGTATTGAGATTAAATACAGTGCTTAGTGTGTTGTAAAGTGTATGGTAAAGACTGATGTAAATAACGAGAACTCGGTGCCAGATGTTATTAGCATATCTGTGTTTTCTCTGAACAGAGCCTACGCTAACTGCAGAACAGAATCAAGCTCCAGATGGCATAAAGCCGGCGCGTAGTTCAGTCACAAGTGTATTCCTCACACCTGCAACTAAAAGGCTTGTCTGGTTCACAGCAACATTCAGCGTTGTTTGTACTGCATTCAGCCCACCATTGTCATCTCCGAGGTCATCCATGTGCCTCTCGAGTATATTGTCCTCGACACAAACACGACCAAACGCAGTAGGCTATATCTCCTCTCAAGCGCAGGGCCGCCATTGGCGCAGTGGTTGTAGCACTCACCTCCCAACAAGGCAATCCGGGTTCGATTCCCCGCGAGTAAGATTTTCACACGTGGGAATCGTGTCAGACAACGTCGTTGGTCAGCCAGCAGGTTTTTCCAGGGATGTCCCGTTTTCCCTCGCCGTTCATTCTTGAGCTTAACAGTACTCACATACTGTCATCCCTCACCAGCGCTAAAGACCTAGATGACCAAAATATCTTCACTTCGCTTCTCGCCAGCGCTGGGCGATGACATCCTTTCCGTTTCCTCTTGTCCACTAACAACAATGCGAGCATATTCAGTAATTATCAGTGGTTTTTCACAGATTCCCGATGGAGCGGTCTCAACAAACTAATCGACAAATAAGTGGCCCAATTCCTAAATGTCTCTTGTCCAATATCTTTTAAATTTGTGTTTTTGTTTTATGGAATTCCTTGCAATGTAACGAATTTCGAGAAAAAAAATTGACAAGAGACATTTGGAATTGGGCAACTCAAAAATTCTATGGTTCCGATTTAGAGTGCATACGTTCGCCGGCAGGACCAAGTGATAAGTTCAGCGGTACTGTGCCTATCTCTATTATCACAAGTGTTAAATCCACCAATGTTAGTTGCTTCATTGTGATAAGGTAACGAACCTAACGTTAAGGTATATCTGTAGGGAGGTTCCTTACTCAGTGCATGACTGAGAGGAAAACCCACGTGGTACGTGAAATCCCCGACTCATACAGAGTCGCGTGGATGATGTTGGCAGCATACAGACGTGGCGCGTCGGCGCCTAGTTCGCAACAAGGCGCCGGGAAGAGGGAGGGGGGATTTACGAGGTCGGTATGGATCCTCGAGGGGGGACTGAAGGGATGTTGGGAGGGGTGTCAGGGGAGGGGAGGGCCGGTTTAATCTCGTCGCGTCGGCCCGGCCCGCGCCAGTGACGGTGTGACGGTGACGGTGCGCCGGCGAGCCGACCAACCCTCTGCGTGGATCGATTGTCGACGTGGGTATCGAGCTATCGGCGCCCTCGCAACAGTGATGTAGCGGCGTCCTGGCCGGAACAGACGTGAGACGCGATAACGAAGTGGCTGAGATAGCGACAGGCCCTCGTGCCGCTGAGGCCCTAGTTGACGATGGCAGTGCGACCCGTCACTGTACTGGACAGCGGGAGCTAGCGCGACTCAGGTGAGTTCTCACCGTCAACTATCTCAATGTGCCTGCTTCTTTACACATGTTCAACACGATATTTGTCTTACATGGGAACTACTAAACCATCATAATGGGGAATCCACCAAATGGCAAAATATTAACCACTTTTTATTGAATATGTGGAATCATTAGAGCCGCGATTTTATGGCGAAAAGATTTTTGCAACATTTGGTTTCGATGCGTCATGTGCACACCTGCAGCTCTGCTACATCGTCTGTGGTTGGATGATTTTACTCTCACTTGTCTTGGCAAATTATAGACGTACAGACTCACAATAATCTTATTATGATTGGTGCTGTCAAATGAGAAACGTGTCTGAACAAAGACACGTTGCCAATAACCTTGAAACAGAACTGCCGATGTGCACGAGAGTCATTGAAACAAAGTGGGGCCAAAATCTTTTCGCGACAAAATCGTGGCCCTAGGAATCATTAATCCCAGTTACTTTACAGTCATGAACTAGAGTGTATAATAATTCTCACGATGATTGAAAATTAGTGTATGTTCGTAGATGCTTTTGCGTTATACATTTGTTTATTGATAGAATTTTAAAAATTCAGTTTAGTTGACAACAGCCTTCGAAAACATGTTTGTTGTGCCACATGTCGACACTCAGTAACCTGGCATTATTACCTTCACGCCGAAAAGACGTGATTACGTACTTTTGTTTTTAGTAACCGTAAGTAGTGAAAACATCTCTGAGCGTAATCTCTTATCAGTGTTCTACAGGTGAGATTTCATCCATACATATTATGATTCCACGATAAACCTGTTTGAACAGCTTAATTTTGCTATGACTACAGACACTGGTAAATCGCGGGAAAAGTTGATTGTTTGCTAGGCTCCAACATTCTATGTATAACATGAATGTTTTGCTATGTATAACACTGAATGTTTTGCATCTATATTGGTTATTGTTTATATGAAGCACTGTGTCTTTCTTCAACAGACCCAATTATAAATGTACAGTTTTAACACAGAACGTGTGTGATTTGCCAGAAAACTGTTCACATGTGTCATGATTGAGATACTACAGTTCATTAGAGACTATGTTATATATTTTCGCTATTTTCCTGTGTGTCTACTATGACGCTAATCTTCTGATTGCCAAATCCTTTCTGTCACTTAATTCTGGGTCAGATATTAGTGCCATACCTAAGTTCAGATTACTTGCGTACCTAATAAGAAAAATGTAAATAGTGAAGTAAACGTAAATATCCCATTAACTAATGTCTTAGTTTTCCTGCCCTCTGTTTACACGATAATACACCTGTGCCTCTGTGATAAGCTGGAGTAGTTCTCAACAAGTGACTACTCGAGGTTTTTCGAGTTATAATCCTGACATTTATTGTCCCGTTTTTAGGACGAAAGATGAGTACATCAAAAACCTCTAGTTTAACCTACGGTACCTGCATAAACTGCTGATGCAAATAAGGAACGACCGAAAATTCAATTATTTAAATGTGACGAACTGTTGCACGGCCATTTAATGTTTTCCAAAACTAAGGAAAGAGGATAAACAATCCTAATGAAACTCATCTTTATTGTTTACGCCATTTATTTATCAGCGAACTTATTGTTACTTTTAAATGTGTACTTTTTCTGTTATTTATAAAACCCAAAAACACGTTTTGTTACCCGTCAGAAGTACTGCAGGCCAAAAAAATGGTTCCGAATTATGTTTTGTTTGAAATCATTGATTCTAAAAACTTTTTCGCAAAATAATAATACATATATTATAGTTTTTGGTAATATCACCACAGAATCAAGATTGAACTGCCACCATATTTTATCCACAATTTAAACTAACTCGCTTAAGATAACTCACAATGAACGAGAGATACAATGATTACAGATGGTGAAAAGTCGCGAAGATCTTTTCTGCCGGCGTATTCTCCACAATAGTGTAGTGCCATGCAACTTGTATGATTAGACGATGGTTTTTTTTTAGCTCGTTTACAAACGAATCACAGATGTTTAGTCGTAATGCACCAGAATTAGCATCTAATCATTGGGTGATATACGTCTGACACAACGTAGCTGCTGCATACCAATAGCGGGATTCTTATTGGCTTCGTCAAATAGGGCAATAGCTCTGCGTACAATCAAAGCCGGTAATATTTAGACATATGCAGAATTCGCGTTATCATTTGGTAGCAGACTAAACTTCATTTTCCTATACATAACAGAGCATTTCATGCGATTCAATTGGCCACGAACTTTTACGTGTTGTAATTTGCGTGTGTTACGTCTTTACAGAGATTGGCCTCTCTACCGTGTAAGCATTCTCCGCAGCAAGTCACGCCAATATCGGCCAACGGGAAACGTCGAACGAGTCTATAGTCACTTGGAGTCTAGTAAGCTGTCAAAAATAACGCGAATTTTACATGTCTCTAGTAATATTTTCATAAGCTGAACGTACGTTGAAACCCAGCAAACAGCCAAGCTTTCCCGCGATAAAACGTCTCTAGCCATGAGATATTATACATGTTTGATGCTACTCGTAGACATGTTTTCACATTTAAACATTTTAGTATAACGGTAATTTACTTTATTTTCACTACCTTATTTTAAAAGCTTGAAAAAAAAAACGAGTGATTTTATGACACCATTATTCGACGTGGATTGTTATAATTCTGTGAGTTAATTTGTGTTGTGGGTAAGCTACGAAAACCGCACAAATTTAATTTTAAGATGGTGTTATACAAAATCCATAATATTTGTAAAATATGAATGTTTATAATGTGTGCGTTCCTATATCATTCGTCAGATTGAGATAAAACTTTGGTGAGCGAAGGTTTCTGCCAAAATAAAT
>PNEQ01058604.1:0-17355 GCA_003012365.1 Medauroidea extradentata | reverse complement strand
AATGTTTAAAAAATAATTTTTTTCAACGTGGCGTAGCTCCCTTAATATTTACCACAGAATAGTGTTGGTTTATATACCCCACCTTATTTTCCATAACGAATCCCCTCCCGGACTTTGGCACATGAATTCTGGTCCACCCTGTATATATATATATATATATATATATATATATATATATATATATATATATATATATATAATTTGTCTTATTGTAGTTGGGAAGTAATTATATTTTAGTACTAAGAATAATTACATGTCATTAAAACATGAAGAACCAAAAAACAATATAGCGTTTAATTTTCGTACACGATATTTTAAATCATTAATAATTATAATATGTTCAGTGTTTATCATATACAAATGTGTTTACGTGCAGTAGTTTTTCATTACATCTGTTATTTAGAAATGATAGTATCTTTACTAAAATCCCAAAACAAGGTTTCGCCTATAGTAATTTTGCGTCACAAGCATAATGCTTGACGTACAATTTGTCTAAATTCGTGTTACCTAGTTTCGCTTTAAAAACAAACGCAAAGTGTGGAATTAACAGAAACTAGTTTAGCCAAACATTGTTTTGTCTAAAATGCATTTTGCCTGAAGTGGTTCTGCCCGAAGTATTTTTAAGCCTAAATAATTTTGCCTTTAAGTCGTCTTGCCTTAATTCGATTTGGCTAATGTCATTGTTCGTTAATGTTGGGCAGAACGACTTTAGGCAAAGCGAAGTGAATTGGTTGCAGATTCAAGGCCTGGTTTTCTTTGCGTGTTCCTGGGAGAAGGATACATCACAGCTGCACGCATTTTCAATTCACGACATTTTTGGCGGTTTGGGGGGTGGAAAAAGTTTAAGGTGCCTAAAAGTCTAATTTTCTTGCCAAACTCCTTGAAGATTTTATAAGGCATAACAACATGGATATAGAATTCGTAAATTTGGTTTAGGAATTTACTACATCAAAGCACCTCGTGGTCCGTTTTATTTTTTGTTGTCCTGTGGGAAGGAAACTGTTTGGCAACAAATCCCTTGAATTCTGGGCAAGGAGTGCATACAAAAGTGTCTCAAGGTCTGTGTTCATTGCCATGTTTTTGGGTGAAGTCACCGTACAGAGACACGTTTCCAGCCTCAGTGTCTTGTTAACTAGCAGTAAGATGTTTGGAGACATCAAGCAGCGAAACATATTTAGATTTCATACCACTGCCCAGGAAGAGGACAAGTGAAAAACACCATGAAATCTGCTTTTCTCGCAGTGTTCCTGGTGATAACATATCATACAGAGTAATATGTCTTGAACGAACACCGTAGTTCGGAAGAAGAACCACAGAAAGGGCTCTCAGTGTTGATTTGTTTACCATTTCCTCGTGAATGGTTACGAAGGTGACAACACACGTCTTGAACTCACAACACTTACACTGAGATATGAACATATTGAGGGGCTTCTAGTGCTTTAGATATTGCTTTGGATCCTACGGAGACTACCGCACATCTTGAAAAAGAATGAAAACTGTCTATCACTGGAAAACATTGTAATAAAGAATGTTGTGCTTGTTTATCTTGTCATGGTGCTAGGTAATACCTTCGTACAGTGACACAGGTCTTGAGTGAGTGAATGAGTCAGGAATTATGTTCAGCGCTCAGCATAAAAGTCTTTAGCGCTGGTGAGGGGTGACATGAGATCAGTATGAAGTAGCGCCGAAATGAATGGGTGGGGAAAACGAGAGATTTCCGAGAAAACCCGCTAGGAATCGAACCCACAGGCGAATGGTCTGACTATCCAGCCACCACGGTTTCCACAGATCTGGAATTTTCGTCTATGTTCGATAGGGAATGTCATAGAAAGGCACTTCAATTTCGGTAATACCTTATGTGTTTCTGACGGAAGGCCAAACCGTTCTCGTTATCGTGGCATCATGCAAAGGATGCCCATAAAGATGTGCATTAAGATCAGTTTATGTTTCCGTGTTTCTATGCGACGGTTACCACACAGTGACACGTGTATATAATTCATGCCGGTGTCCAAGAAAAAAGAACATGAGACCGCACTTCAAGGTTGATGTTTTCTTATCGTGTTTCAGGAGGAAGTCTACCACAAAAGATCCCGGTTTTGAACTCATGCCATGGTCCAGGGTGGGACATGATGAATGCACCTCACTGAGTGTACCTTCAACCAGCAGCGACCATGCAGCGGTACATGTTTTAAGACAAGTGTTAGAACATAATCCTGGAGGAGAACCAAAGAAAGGCACCACAAGGTAGATTTTTCTTGTAGTGCTCGTGGAGTTAATCTCACAGTGAAACAGGTGTTAATTTAACGCTGTGTGTATATGGTCGTTAACGAGAGCTGTAGATATGCCCCTCACTATCAGTTTTTTTTGCTACTTTCTTAGAGAGAGGGAGCATCCATAGCACGTGTCTTGAACACAAATGGTCAGGGGGATAAACATATCAAGGTGCCTAAAGCGATTTTTTATCCCTACGTCTCTGAGGAAGACCACTTTACAGCATCGTCAAAGTTCTTAAATTTACGCCAAGGTCTTTAGGTGACGAACATAGAAAAATACCTCAATGTGAAATTTTATTGATGTGTTCTTGTGGGATGGCCATTGCACAATGTCACAGGTATACAATTTACGATTTGGTCCAGGGAGAACCATATAAAAGGCACATAAATGTGTGTTCTTCTTGTTGGGGTTCTGTATAAATGTTACAACAGACCGAGGCAAGTTTTAAATTTACGTAACAATCCTAGAGGATGACAAAATAATCATCTTAAGAGCTGTTTATCTTACTGTTTCCCTAGAAGACGAACACTGATCACTGACACGGGTTTTGATTTTGTGCCTTGTTCAGGAGGAAAACCATTGAAAGGCACCACAAAGTCTAATATATTTTGCAGATTATCTCTTTGGACAGTTTATCAGTTTATAACGACATAGGTCTTGGATGTAAGCCATTGTCCAGAAAGAAGACAAAGGAAAGGTACTTCAAGTGAATGTAAATTGACGTAGCCCTGGAGGAATGCCATTCCAACTTGAAACACGACTTGAATTTACGTCATCATAAAAAACATGCACTATAAATGTTTAAACTTTTACAAAGAATATCATTAAAAATGCAATTTACAGTTAAACTCCTTGCAAAACTGTAAAGGTTTTTTGTTAAAATACAAATTGTATATTTTTGAAATTACAAGCTATAGCCTCTTGTAGTTGTATTTGCAAAAAGGAAAAAATTACATTTTAAATACTTGCTTTATTTTAATTATGATAGCTAACTTATATACTAAGAAACATTTGAATAAATAAATACTACAAGCAATTATTTTGAAAACAAAAATAAAATCTCCATGGAGGCGCTCGGATTCAAACCAGCTACCCCGCACACAGGTACTACGTATCTTTCCGGTAAACCACCTTGCCTTAGTGATGCCTATTTTTAGTTTGTTTATGTATATTCATTGCACAATAAGTTCAATGATAATGTAATGATTTTTATTTTTTCAATTTAAAGCATAGACTCATTATGAAAATTCTCGTTATTACAGATTAATGACCTACGAAATATATGCTTTTGTATGACTATGTAACTTCCGAGAAATTGTGAATTTGGTATGCTATATATTTTTTACAAAGAAATTCCTTATAACTTTATAAACAAATAATTTTACATGGGGAATTTTTGTACGTTTACAAAAGTATGTGAACCTACATAAAATGCCGTGCCATGTTAACATAAGACAATTTTCAGGGCAGGAACTGTCAGTATAAGTACAAGGATTTCCTTTGTAGCATTAAGAACTGTATCTTTGTAACTTTACTAACGAATGATTTTACACTGGATAGCTTTGTAATTTTACAAGGATTTTTTAAAGAACGAAGAAAACCTTTGTAAATTAATTTTTTTTAGCGTTTATGAAGGTGTTACAAGCACTGTTTTCTGTCTTTGTCTTGAGGGAAGGACACTGAATAGCGATATGGATATTTTGTAGAAGATCTAGCGAATGACATGTTAAGATCGGTTTGTCTTACTGCATATAGTAGAAAAATATTTAACGTATTTAATTATATTATATTTAATTCATGGCAGGGCCACGGGGGTGTTGTAAACCAGAAATAAGTGCCTCAAGGTTGACATATCTCGCCGTAGTCTGATTCAGACCACTATTTAGTAACACACGTTTTGATTTCACGTTATTGCACATAGGTATAGCCATTAAAAGTCGCCTCACGGGCAGTTTTCCTTGCCGCGGTCCTCGGGAAATTCCTGTGCTCAGCGACACACGTCTGAAATGTACTTTATTGTCAGGAAGAAATATCATAGAAAGTTGCCGCAATGTATGTTTTACTTGCATTGTCCCCACGTGCAGGCCGTGTCACACAGCGAAACATACGGTATCTTGAATCTGTGGTGTTCTATGAGACACCAATTGGTTGCAGTGGCGTGTGTCCGAAATGCTTGCCCCCAATTCTAGATTTGTTTAAAAGTAACAACTATTTGAACCGACCGAAATATCTAAATCAGAAAGATTGGAAATGAAATCAAACCCACGCCCGACTGAAATTATGAAATAAAGAAATGGCATTGGATGGCATCATATGCTTATTTAAATAAATATTTTTTAAGAAAAGAAATACTATTATTTTTGAATAGTATGTTAGATTACTCACCAGTTTCTCATATAAAATACATTATTCAATAAAACTGCGAGTCGGTTAAATGGCGGTTTATCATGACAAAAATTTAATCAAGTAATGGAAGAAACATGTCCAGTTAAAATTACATGCGTTTTGCATTTTCCATACGATGCGTTGCATTAGCTGTCACCGAGGAACATTATTTAATCAATAGAGTTTTCATTTCAAATAACCACAACAGTTCTTCTCTTGGGGTATTGGATTTGGAGTCTTGACACAAATGCGACCAAGGTACGTACGTAAGTATTCTACAACGGAATATGGGCAGGTTGTTTTTTTTTTTTCGATAGAAAAAAAAATTTTAGAGTAATTTAGACCAAAATAATTAAATTATTTCGAGGATGCCGAATTCAAACAGTACACGAATATTTTACACAATCAATCAAGAATTTTTAATATTACATCAACGATAATTTTTTTGTTTGAATTCATTGCAAACTAATTTGCAGGAGGAAGCATGACGGACTTAATAGTTTTGTTTGATAAGCGCCATTGTTAGCAATCGTATACATCCGACAAATCCTATCAGTTTAGCAAACTAATATTGGATTCCTTTGTAGGTTAAGTAGGAGTATTTAAAAAGTGTTGATTTCAGATTATATGTTTTTTGAAATAGGTAGCAAACTGAATAAAATTATGTTTAAGTGACAAAAAAAATAATTCAGATGCGAAGAGCTAAGCCTTTTGATGAACTATATTTGACTCTGTCTAATGCGATAATACGTATTTATTGCAATCATGAATAAATTATACTAAAACGGAAACATTCAAAACTTTGCTAGAATGTTTACTTAAGCAATTACATGCGGCACATGACCCAATTCGTCGGGACGAGTTGTAAATGAAACAAAATGTCAACGTGCTTGTTAAATGTAAATTTAGTTACATATTTTGTTATATAATGGTACGTTTTCGCTATGTCCTTAATATTTTCAATAATGGTGGTTAATCAGTAACACGATTTACACATAATATTTTATTGCTACATATCATAGGTGTGCCACGATGAACACACACATACTCACTACAATATAAATACAGATTCACATAATTCAGGACGGAATTTAATTTTTAAAACGGATAATACCTACAAAAATATGACATAATTACCAGGAATACTAGTAATCAACTTAACTGCTAAAAAGACACAGAATTCTATTACCGCAATATTTAAGAAATATTTAACTTTTAGACATAATTTATTTTACGAAATTTAAAAATTTTAAAATAACATTTCCAAGGGAATATTCTCCAGTATTTTACTTAGCATTTTCTGAAAAAATTTTTAATAGAATGGTAGTTCCGAAAAACTTACCTTGTTTGAGTGACAAATTTCGTACCAAATATTTTACGTTTGAAAGTTCTTTAATTGAATAGTAAGTTTCCTTTTTAATAAGTCTGTAATGGTTTCTTAAAAAAACTCCTAAAGTCATACAGTTTAGAATAAACATCACTAAATTATGCAATTTACAATTTTAAATTGTTTCCATCATACATGAAATGCTCCGACACACCACAAAGACTTGTACAACAATTAAAATCCTATAAACAAGTTCTTATATAGTTTGTGTTTCTTAACAATTGTTAATGATGAATTGCCGTAAATAAACACAAACATACCATGCTACTAATAAAATACTAAAAAAGGGAAATTATTACGACGATGTTGTAGCGAAAATTATTTTAAGGACGTTGGACACGTAAAAATTCAAAATTTTATATTTGTGCCAAACACTGTTCAACTTTTACACATCAGATAACGTGTCATTTCCCGAAATAAAAAAAAAATTATGTCACATAGTTTTAGCATTATGACCTATCAAAGTCACAAAATGGCAGTTGCGGTGTAGCCAAAATAATAAAATATAATTAACTTGCAGAAACAAGATAATTCGTATTGATTCTTAATTATGTGAGCTACTTCAAGACACTTTTGTGATCACAAAGCGATAACTTTTTGTATTTTTAAAAAATTGATGAAAATGAGTAAATTTTTGCATAACTTTGACTTTTGGCTACTACTGAAATTTTCAAAACTAACATTTGTCAACCATGTCGTAAAATGCATTGATACACTAACTATCAGTTCCGGTAATTTTGAATTTTAATTACTTTTTTTATTTTGGCTACACCGCAATGGCTATTTTGAGACTCTGATGAGTTATTATGCAAAAACTATGGGGCCTAAATTTTTTTTTATTTGGGGAAATGACGTGTTATCTGATGTGCAAAAGTTGAACAGTGTTTGGCACAAATATAAAATTTTGAATTTTTACGGGATCAACGCCCTTAAGATAATTATGCTTTCAATATGAAGAAATTTTTTTTTTTTTTTTTTTCAGGTGAGTGAAAGACGTAGTTACTATAACGCGACCAATGGTCGTAAAGAAGACATTGGCAACGGTCATCCTGATCCTTACCTTACAGTCAGCTGCACAAAGTAGGATATTACTTGTTGCACGGAATGTACAGCGAACGAACATAGATATCGCCTCTGCAGCAGGGTTATTGTTGAGTAATATTTGTTCAAGAAATTTTAGATACATTCTGATCAGCACAAACACTGCATCGTCAAGCATCACAGACAATGTTGTAAAAAATGCTGGAGAATACATGTTCGGCAACACTCACACGGTAAACCCAGTTGTTATAAGCAACATACATGCTTTTAGTGACAAAAATTTATTTGGGAGCGGAGCATTCGTTATTATTTCAGATAATGCTGAAGACGATTTTTTCATTAAAACTGGGGCTTACATTTCTCGAAGTGCGTTGTGGAGCTCTAAGGCTTACATCATGCTCCTACTGACAACCCAACAACATGGATCCTTAGAACATATTGAATATATTCTGAGAACATATTGGATCAACCTAGAAGTAATACACGGGTTTGTAATATTCAGTTATAAACGTGTATTACCCTCTTCTGACTTGGTCACTGAAGATGTGCGTACATTAAGCTTCAACCCATTTAAACAAGGTGGTTCGTTTACGCAAAGATCTTTGACTTCAGCTGACGAATGTCTAAATGTGTTCGATGAATCACTTCATGATGCACATGGGTTTCCCATTAAAATATACATACCACATTTCTATCCTTTTGTTTACAAAGATGAATCTGCTAATGGTAAATCAACATATAAAGGTGTATTTTATGACGCATTTCAAGTCTTAACAAAAAGACACAATTTTACATTGATTCAAGAACTTGACAAAAAGTCCACAGATTTAAACACATGGTCTATCCCAGAATCGTTTGGCGAAGAAAATGACTCATATGTGTATCCACAAATCCTTGTTGAAACAGACCAGTTAAACATGTGTACGTACCCATTTATGATCAGCCCGATAGTGTTTATAGTGCCGGCAGCAGAAAAACTTCCTCGATGGAAAAATGCTCTTTTGCCTTTCACAGCGACTACCTGGATCGCGTACTTATCTTTCGTTTTATTGATAATTATAGTACGCCTCATTATTAAACTCTCACATTCTTGTTCAAATATTCCTCAGATTGACAGCTTAGAGTTGTACCGAACGTTGCAGGTAGGAACAATATTTTACAATCCAACAACCACCGCGTTACGTCTATTTCTAATATCTTTAATTATATTCAACATCATATTTAACAACGCCTACACTGGCTCGTTTCATAGCTACATGATGGTGCCTCATTACCATGAAGAAATTGACACTTTAGATGAAATATTATCAAGCGATATGAAGATTCTGGTTTCCCAACGTTACAGCGACGATACTGAGTATAAAATTGATGTGATGGTTAATTCTCTTGATGGCGATGACATTGTTTCACAGAAATTTTGGGAAAAGCTTGAAGTAATGGATAGAGTGAATGAAGCAGTAGACAGTATTATAACCTACAAGAACTTCTGTACTGTGATCGAGTACTCTTTAGCCAGTTATTACACAACACGTCCAAAGAACACCAAAGATAATCGTCCGCTCCTTCACATTGCAGAACAAAGTATAATGTCAGTTTTGCTTGTAGTCCCAACACGAAGAAATTTTCCTTTTATAGAAGAAATGAAGTCAGTTACTGACTTGATGGTGGAAATTGGTTTACTTGATAAGTTCATTGGCGGCTTTCTCTCTGGCATTGAAACTGAAAAAAAGAAATTAACCGTAGTCGATGGCGCGGTACCGCTTGAATGGAAACACTTAGAGTACTACTTTAGTATTATTTTAGTTGGTGTGCTTTTCAGTATTTTTGTGTTTTTGGTAGAAATAATTTATAACTTCTTTTGTCATAAAATTATACGGTAAATTTACAGCACTCATAATTCTGAGTATGCACGTATGATCTGATTGAGTACTATAATTTTGAGCTGAATTTTCTAAACTTATAAAATTACGTCACACTATTTCGTTACTAAATGTGTATATTCAGACTTTCATAAAACAGGAGGCTTGTTTTTTTGTATATATTATTTTTACACCACATATTGAAATTATTACACTTGAAATATTTATTAACAATCTGTTTGATGTTATGCATTAAAATGACTAAACATTGAATTACTATAAATTTGTGTCTTGGACCTATAATATTACAGGTTAAAGCTTAAAAATATGTGTATTCAACCGCTTTTGAAAAATGTATGTTTTTGTGCAGTGTTTATAAGTGGTTACATGTTCATTTCCTGCAGCATTAAATGTTGTTATTCAACGTGTACTATAACACATCCACACATATGTTGTTTGATGTCTTGGAAACACATAAACAGCTAGTTCACACTTGTGTTATATACAGGGCATTTGTTAAGGACTTTGTAACATTTACTAATATATAATGACATATAATAAGTTTATGTGTGTTGTTGTGAGGCTTCAGAAAAGAAAGTAATCAGGTTTTGTGACGAGTTAGATGACAGGAAGTATAAATCAGTACAAGCACGAATATTCATTTTGATGTTGACACATTTTTTAAATGCGAGTACAACCATTGACTTTGGTGTTGACACTAACATTTTTTCTTCTGTTCAACAATTCCACAAGAACTCACAAGAAAAATACAATATGGCGTTTGAGAATTCTGTCAACTGAAGTAGGCGGTGAAATGATGTACATACTTACAAGTGTTGAGTTTAATTTCGCCCAATTATTCGTGTTTTCACATAGGCCATTCAATAATACACCAAGAAGATACTAACCAATTATATGTTATCAGCATCTGCAGTAGTATTATTTATTTGGCCATTTAACAAAATTATAAACACACACATATATATATATATATAACTAAATTATTTCGTATAAACTACGATATCATAAAAGAGAGAGAAGTTACCAACAAACATAGCTAATAAGTCTTCTTTTCTCTATGAGGATGCAATCGGTTAAATGAACTTATAAATATTTAGATAATATTGCTGCGAGATGCAAATCTCGTGCGAAAAGTTGAGGCAGCAGGTAGCAGGAGGACAGTACTGCAGCATACAGCTACACGCCTATCACGAGTATCGTAAATCTCTCTGATCACCGTGCATATCAGAGTCTGGAGAATCCTTCTACCTACTCGCTCTCCCCCGAATGTGATTTAATCTTTATGCAACACGTTTCTCCTAACTCCGAGACAGAGAATCGCTGCGAGATTTCTGTACTCTTGATTATGGGCATGTAAGGGAGTTGCGCCACACCGGGGCAGTTTTTGCCATATAGCATCTTATGTGCGAGTGAGTGAATCGTGGCAGGCTGTGAGAGTTACTCAAGGGCAATCGGCTGTAATTTGTGCTGCGGGAAGTATTGTGGACAGGGACATTATGTGATTTCATGAGGACTATCGTGACGCTCCAAGATAGGATATTGGGTCCAACATTTGTTAGTGTGTAGAGATATATTTAATGAATGCATAGCTTGTGTAGAGGACTGACACTTATTTTCAATTCAGACACTTTTGTGCATAGTAATTTTTTTTGTTTGCTATTATTAAGTAGTGATTGATCGACAGTGACACTCAGCCATTTTAGTGTAGACAGCTGTCCACATATTGGGCTTTATTTTAGTTATTTTCTCATGCAATCAATTACATCTGTTCCCCACCCTCATCATACCTTGCCCAACTTGTAACACTTCTGTCAGTAGTATGATGGATACAAATGCACTTATTAAAAAATTAAATTGAAACGAAATATATATCATTAGCTATTTGTTAAATTTTCTTAAATTGAATAATTTTTGAGTAAATTAGTACATGCTGGCAAGAACAATGGCTAGTGATAAAGAAAGGACTACACATTTAGAGGGACTAAACAGCCAAGTAGCGAAATGAACTAGTCGAATATCTGGTATAAATACTCAAATAGACAGTCAATGACAATGTAGACGTTATAATAGACAATGTTAGTGAAAATGTAGACCGTAAAATTGCCACTGCAGGCAGGAAAATCTACAGTATCAATGAGAATGTACACAAGAAGACAGAAGGATTCATTCAAGTAATGAACACAAAAATTGATAATGTGGAAAATAAAATTGAAAGTGTTTCTCAAATGGTGGGCCATAAAATTGACTGTGTTAAGGAAAGAAAGATCTTGTCGACAAGAATATCGAAAGTATATCAGACGATCTGCAAAAAGAGATGAGTGTCATAATGACAGAATGAGAGTATTTTCTACATTGACAAATGCGTGGTCAGCCATCGGATTGTGAAAATGGCAACGCGATGAAGTCAGAGCCGAGACAGGAAGGTAGCGACAAAAATACTCTGCGACATCCAGATCGGTGGCGGGAGTGTAAAGCATGTGAATGCAGCCGGTACTTCCATGTATGGAGTTCGAAAATGGGTTAGAATAAAATCTGCACTTTATGATGACATAACTCCATGCCATAAATATCAGCACCCATATGAGGTTGCGCAAACAAGCGTGAATGGAAAGAAGACCGGAGTACTTACTGCCTAGTATCGGTGCTGATATTTCCTTCACTCGTTGTACTCCACTATCTGCAGCCACAATTTCGCCTGGAGTATTCTGTATTAGTTTCTGATCTGGAGCTGCGCTTCGGTGACTGCTGGTTTCAGTATACTAACCATGCTCAACTTCCAAGTTTCAGCAATCGACCTGGAATCACTTCAGGATCTAACAGGGGCGTCGTAAACGGGAGGGGGGACGGAGGGGACACGCTCCCCCAAAAAAATTTCGTAGTTTTTGAGATTTTTTAAGGTTAAGAGTTCCTTCAGTTGTACATTAAATATTTTGATGCAGAAACTCTTTAAATAGCAGCATTTCGCACATTAAAATGTAAAATTTCCCGGTGGAGTACTCTTACACACCCCTTTATTACGTAGGTTATATGTACACTTTCTCTACCAGTGACGTCCCCCCCCCCAAAATAATCAAATACTTACGACGCCGATTGACATTACATTGGGAGTCTAGCCAATCTGTTACTCGAGTGGTGTCCAGAGGAGGTGAGATATGCGATTGCCATTGGCTTCTTCATTGATGCAATTACTGACACGGAGGTGCTACGAGTAGAGTGCCTGGCCACATCTAATACTACGCAAGATGCTCTAGGCAGTACACCGGAATTTGAGTCGGCACTGCAGGTGCCAACAAATCGGCATGCGATACATGCAGAGACACTAAAAAACGACGATAAATGGAAAACCATCGAAGAATACCCTGAAGGAAATTAAAGCAGCAAAGAATGTCATTTTCAGCAGAGTTTGTGCTTTGGAGCACTGGCACATTCGGTACAAAATGAACTTAATGCATTGCTGGTAAAAACATCTGGAACTGAATTACCCTGTCAGATACTCGCAGATACAGGGACAATTATTTATGTCATGAGGTCGGACATCACAGGTCCTATCCCTCAGCATACACAAGATATAAATTTTAGACAGTGCATTTTAACAACTATAACAGGTGAGAACACACATGTGAAAAGGATGAAAAGTGCGTATCTTAAATAGGGTGACCTGAAGCTAGATCATGTAGTATACATATAAAATATTGCAGATTCTCATTTATTGGGTCTATATTTACTGCATGCACTTAGATGCTGCATTGACACTCGACTGAGGGCCCTGAGAGTAGGTCAAACAGAGTTAGTAATGATACCAAGACTGAAATTATCCTTACCACTGAGCTGTCCAATAGTTAGTTGTCATGCCATTGGACTACCAGTCTTAAGTGAAGTTTTAATGCCAGAATGCTGTGTAGCTAAATTTGTGAGACGTTTAGGGTTAATTGAGACTATGATAAGAAGGAGTAACCTCTCTAATGGAGAACTTGTGGCAAGGACTTTAGATTCGTCGAACTTGGGTAAACTACCCGTTAGAATTATAAACTTGAATGGCAAGGCAATTCGCATTGTGAAGGGTCCAAACTTGGGTTGTGTAAGAAGGTTTTTAGGTAACCATTTATAGAACTAGCGACTAGAACGAGCATATGACCAGTTCGAGGAATTGGTTGTGATGAGGGGGGAGAGGAAATGAACCGATTTTCGTGGACATGAAACAACAAATATTTCAGTTGATTTGAAGTTCTTAACAAGGTTGAAGTTTAAATTTTTATAAACATATATCTTAAAAACTGTCAGTGTACTGTTCAAGTATTTGAAGCTTGTACGTGTGTATATTTGTAGAGTTTTTAAGTCGTCAGTCACCTATCGATTGTTAATTTTGTAAGGATAGTGGTGGTGTTATTTAGTACGTTTAACAGATTAGTAATTTGTTCACATTAATATTTTATTTGTTTTCCTTTATTAAATTTATGAATATATTTAATCAAAATGCGGTTAACAAATCACTTTGCCTAAAATAATAATTAATTTAAGAGTTTATACATTTCCACATGTTAAATAGCGTACTTCAGTATATTATATCATTTATACTAATTTTAATGTATGTCCGGGTAACTTTAAGACTTCGAACTATGCAATTGTTTACGTGTAATGTTGTACAAGGTCAAGTTGTTTTGTTGTTGTGATTCAGTGACCTACAAGGTTTAAATCATAGAATAATTATATGTTAATATGTTTTGCTTTAAGGGATACCTGCGTCGTTTTCATTACAAAAAATTGTTATTAGCATAGCTACTGAGTCTTTTTTAAGATTATAATTTAACACTATAGTTAAATAGGTCGTACATTAACGTAATATAAAGTTTGATTTGGAATTGTATAGTTTATAAAATGTGTAATTTCATGTTAATTTATTTGTGTAATGTTATCATCCAAAATTGTGGAAAATGGGCACCTAAAACAATGGACACTGGTAAAGTAAACCCTTGATATGAAACAAACGTGTAACAAATTTGGTTTAAATTATATTTCAACAGGAATAATAACGTAACATGATAATATACCAACGCTGTGCTCTCGTAAATGTAATGTAATCGTTCAGAAATTAAAGCTTGTGGTGTATACAGTAAAATCTTTAAATCTGGATTAAATACCGCGAAGAGTTCTAGAACAACACACACAGAATATTAACTCATGTATTAGGTTTAAAGTATTCGGACCTAACAATAAGCTCTGCTGAAATTGAAGCTTTCAAGGTACTCTGTAATTGCAATATGTAGTTATAATTGGTCTCGTAATATGCGTAAAATGTCGCGACAGGCATGTCTTGCTTGTCGAGAAACCAAAAAATATTTCACCCCGACCTTCTCTTATACATAGAGACGGGAATAATTAGCGGATTCACTGGCCTGTAGGATAGCCTTCAAGAATGTATGTGCACTCAAGCAGACAACGGTTGTTAATTAGCTGCTCGCTGACAAGGCGTATCAACACGACTTCTCCTCAATTTACTAGCTTCTTTATTATTAGCTCAACGCTCTCCGGGAGGAGTCTATTAATGCAAAAGCCAATTGAGAATGTGAGACGAACTTATTGTTGTTTGCATTCTTGCATGTGTTCAAAAGATAACGCGAATTTTTCGGGTCCCTTCTACACATATATAGCCTAGAGGTCAGGGAACCCGCGAATTTTTCCCGTCTCTAATCAATAAGAAGGCGCGAACACGTAGTGGATTTTCATTTACAGTATGTGTAATATGACATAAAATATTATTGCAACATTAATTTTTTGTTATCATCGAAGATTATGTGTATAAGGCATGGGCATATTTAGATTATTAATTTAATATAAGAAATATTACAATCTGATCATCTGTCATAATTAAGTGTGTACATTTGCACAAATATTAATTAAAGAGAAACTTAAAAAAAATAACAAATGTACTACTGAGAGAAGTACCTAGCACCTACACAATTATTTACGCAATTAAACCCGTTATTTAATGGGAAATAATACTAATTAGTATCATGTAGTAAGAGTAGTTACAGAAACTTGAAAGTAATTCTTTATTTTCAAAGAACTAACAAACAAAAACCAGTAACTCATGGATTTCAGGATTTGTTGAAAAACTTAGTTAATATTTACTTATAAATTTATTCTATGTTTCTTTCGTTCCACAACAATAAGAATAATTTAACACCTTAACTTTTTGAACAACTTTATAATAGTAATTAAAATGGCGCAAAAATAAAAAAAAATCACTGAAATTACAATGTTTGGTGTCATTTCATTCTGCATGAAATTCCCTCAGTATATAGCGTAAAGCATCACAGTTTCGG
Organism: Medauroidea extradentata; assembly: GCA_003012365.1. NCBI lineage: Eukaryota > Metazoa > Arthropoda > Insecta > Phasmatodea > Phasmatidae > Medauroidea > Medauroidea extradentata. Next base: position 2,065 of record PNEQ01058604.1, on the reverse strand, counting down.
AAAATATGTTCACTGCACAATTCAATTAAATTATTTTGACTGACGCAAAACTCATTTACCTGTGTTTTATAAATCTTATGTCAACGAAAGAAAGCAAAGATGGAGTTAAATATTTAAAATTCAATTATCTTAACTATGAAGATATACAAAAACTATGTTGGTACATGTCTTCATGCGGCTGATAACTGAAATTCTCTTTATTAACTTGCGGAAATATATCCATATCTGAAAATTTACAGACGTTTATGCCCAGAAGTTTAGCTGCAATTCCATGAAAAATTTAATAACTATACGACTTAGAAGAATTAATAATTTAAGAGAATTTTCCAACATTTAATAACATATCTAACTAAAGCGATACATTAAAGGGACTCTGATAGGAATACAGTGTATGAACAATATATCATGACCCCGAACCAAAACCATTTACCGCGACAAATATGATCTGCTTATAACATTTGGCTGACTTCTCTTAATGTATAATTCACACTAGACACACCCGCCTGTACAACCATAAACGATACAGTATACTTTGAGGCTGCCATTATTTTGGCGGGTATTATTTGCTATCAAATTACTCAAAATGTGCGCGAAAATTATAGCTCGACGAGTTTCACAGCCTGTGTTTATGTTTCGAAAATATTCACCGTATATCCAAAAAAATAAAGTAGTATTAGTATGACGTGCGAAACCGTCCAGTTACCTCACCTTGAACTACTTAACATATTTAGGGGCCGCAGCGATCCAGGTTCGATCCCCGGCGAGGCAAGTTGGAATCGTGTCGAAATATTTTGCTGGCCGGCGGGTTTCTCGGAGTTTCCCATTTCCCTAACCCATCCCATTCCCGCGCTTCTCCATTGCACAGCCTCATTTCAGCCATCCTTCTGGGGACGCAGATTGCCTACGAGATCACATCCATAAAATTTGCTTTGATCGTGCGATACCCGAGCCCTATGTTGTCCTTCTAATACGATATTTATGCATACATATTTTCCTATAGCAGATAAAATATACTTTAATTTTAATTTATATTGGCTTACCGAAACACAACACCTTATTGTGTCTAATGTTTCCTAATAGTGTTGAGTTATATCACTATTTCAATAATAGGGAAAATTCCTAGAAAAAGTTTTCAATATTTACCTCATTTTTCCGATTTATTTAGGCACTAAATGCAGCCAGACAAAGCAATAACTCCGTGAACATTGTATTTTCGAATTATTCAGCTTTAATAATATCATATTTTCAAACGCCGTCATAAACACTGAAAACGCGTTCTTATTGGCGAACACATTTATGACGTAGACCTATACTGTTAAAAAAATTTCCGTAAATTCACGGAAAAAGTACTGGCAAAAAATTATCCGGATTTCTTCCTAAATTTACGGACACTTCATTTTCTACTGCAACGTAGTGTCCGTAAATGTACGGAAAATCAACTACAAATAACGGAAACTTAATTTATGTTTATTACGTAAGTTCCGTAAAAATACTGAACATTAACTAAACATAACGGAAACTTAATCCCTGTTTGTTACACAATTTCCGTAAATGTACGGAAGACTAACATTAATTAACGGAATCTTAGTTCCTATTTATAACAGATGTTCCGTAAATAAACGGAACATTGTGCCTCATTAAACGGAAATGTAGTAATAGTAAATTACAAATCTTCCGTTAATATGAGCAACATATATGCCTATTTTACGGAAACCTATAACACATACAAATGGAATTTCTTTCCGTTTGACCGGAGTATGTGTACTTCTGTAACAAAAATGTCATTAGTAAATAACAGAAATTCCATTTATAACCAGAAAGAAAATTGTCGGTGCAACGATCCTCAATATCTAATGCTTTTGTAAAGGTATTTAAAGTCTGAATGCACAAATACACGAAACATTTTCACGGTTTTCTTAAAAATTGTTTTTATAATGACAGGTTAACTTTCCTCGATGGAAAAATCATGTGGATTAGTCTAATCAGTAAACTAACAAAAGTTTCTGTAGCAAAATAATTTTCAAAATCTAGATTAAAATTGAAAATTTAGCACACACTGTAAAAG
>PNEQ01058603.1:0-37485 GCA_003012365.1 Medauroidea extradentata | reverse complement strand
AAAAAAATTGCGTCGTATTCACCAGTCATGGCATAATATTCTGTAATAATTTCATTATTTACCGTGAACTGTATAAAAAGTTATTAGGGGGGGACATACAGACATACATACATCCATACAGACTTACAGACATACAGACAGACAGACAGACGCGCGATCTCATAAGCCTATCTTTCCTAGAGGAAAGTAGGCTAAAAAACGATTCATTAAAAACACATTTTGCCCCTTTTTACTGCCTGGGGGTCGAATTTCAAAAAAACCTAAAACTACTTTTTGGTTATTTACGTAAGCAATATTTTGAAGTGAATATCAACTCTCTATCCCAAAGGGTTCGATACATATCGATAGTTGATTGGAAACACATTTAACGTCTTTTCAGCCCCTTAAAAAGTTGAACTTCGAAAAATCCTTAAATTTGCTAATATGCATTTTTACAAGTGTCCTATTAAAGTAAAAATCACGATGATAGGCCGTCGGGTTCGAGCTCTATCGACGTTTCTTCGGAAACATATTTCACCCCTTTTCACCCCCTTAGAGATCGAATTTCGAAAAATCCCTTCTTAGTGCTCGCCTACGACCTGAAGGGAACCCCCACAAAAAATTTCACGATTCTAGGTCCAGTGGTTTGGGCTGCAGTTTGATATGTCAGTCAGTCAGTCAGTCAGTCAATCAGTCACCTTTCATTTTTATATATATAGATTAAAAAACGAGCAGTTGTTTCTGCGTGCAAACGAAAAATCTATGGCCACTATTGAACAAACAAAAGTGTGAAGTCCGGAAAATACAATACCCTCAGACGTAACTCTAACTGATAATTTGAAAAGCTATGTCTGGAAAGCCACAAAATGAGACGGGCGGAGGAACCATCTAATTTTATGATATTATGTACAAAGTTGTTGCGTGGCATCTTTACTATCAGAATGTCAGGGGCTTAGGTACAAAATCAATTGAGTTTCCAGAAAATGTATTAGCAACTAACTTAAATGTAATTTTCCTCACAGAAACATGGCTTAATGATAATTTTACTAACTCCCAATATTTTCCAGATAGATACTGCATTTTTCGAAATGATAGTAATTATAACACCTCTTCTGTGAATAGAGGAGGAGGAGTTCTCATAGCTGTAAACAAATTGGTTTTCCCTTATGCTAGACAAAAAATACAGTTTGACACGCCCAACGTTGACGCAATGTGTGTTGAATTTGGAAGAAGTCAACACGAAAGAATTCTGTTAGGAAACATTTGTATAACACCCTATTTCTCAGTGCATGATTTTCAGAGGTACTTCACACATCTCGAAACTAAGCTATCAGATTATCCCAGCTCAATAGTACTTACCGGTGACTTTAATGTGCCTGGTGTAGACTGGAATTTAAATCATACACAGAATAGTGTGCATTATTACAATAAAATAACAGGGCATTTCCTCCTGGAAATCACTAATTCACTTGGGTTAGAGCAATTAAATAACACACTTTGTTACAGCAAACTTCTAGATCTGACTTTCTCAAGCACGAACATCACCAATTTTGTAAAGGCACTTGCTCCTCTTGTCAGTGAAGATGTAGCGCATCCAGTACTTAACATCACAGTTGAACATAACGTACATAAATCACCTGAATGTAATATCGTATCAGAATTTAGAGACTACAGTGGAGGTGACTACCTCTGCTTGTACCTAACATTACAAAAATATGATTATAGCCAGATTTACAACATGTTTGACGTAAACGAAATGGTTGAATCATCAACAACAATTGTGACAAATGCAATACGGCAATATATTCCCACAAAGGTGAAAACTAGACCAAATTACCCCCATTGGTTTTCTGATCACTTAATTTTTCTGCTGAAACGCAAAGAGTACTATTTTAAGAATATAAAAAAAAAGTCCCGATAGTCACGAACAACTTACTATGTTCAGACGCTATGTCAAAGAACGTGTAAAACTTGATAAAAAGGAATGGCGTAGAAATGTTAATTTAAAAAATTAAGTCTAATCATTCTAAATTTTGAAATCATGTAAAAATAATGAAAAATTGATACAAACAAGTCTATAATTTCAAAGGCAATGACAAAATTCTCAATGATAATATTACAATAGCAAACCATTTTGGTAAACACTTTGCTAAAGTATACAAGATAGATAGTAATATAACTCCTCATAATCTGATTCAGAGTTATGAAAATTGTTTACCACCACCTGAAATTACTGTAAATGTAGTTCTGTGGCCTATAAAAACACTCAAACCTACCAAATCTACCGGAGGAGATGGTGTACGAAATTTCATAATACAGTGGTGCAGTGATATATTAGCACCCGTTTTAACTCATAATTTTTATATAAGTCTATCTAATGGGATACATCCCAAAACTTGGAAACATGCAAATGTAGTTCCCATCTTTAAGAATTGTGATAAACACTTAGTATCAAATTATAGACCTATATATTTATTATGAGGTTTTTCTAAAATAATTCAGAAACTCGTTATATTTCTTATATAAAATAAATAATCGGATAGTCAACAGGGCTTCATGCCAGGCAAAACCACCACAACTAATTTATTTGATTTTGTAAACTATACATACAGCAATGTAGTATCTCGTAATCAGGTTGATGCGGTGTATTTTGATCTAGGTAAAACCTTTCATTCATGTCAGCACTCATTAATTGTTCATGAATTATATAATTTTGGCTTAAGCACTGATTATGTTAATTGGATTCATAGTTACTTAAATGATAGAACTGTCACTGTGCGAATTGAGGACACCTTATTTTAAGTATTTACTGCTCCATCTGGAGTACCACAGGGTGGAACATTATCACCTTTGTTATTTAATGTATTTATTAATGATATAATTGTTATTCTTCAAAATTCTAAGGCTCTTATGTGTATTGATGATTTAAAGATTTACCGTACCGTATGTACAATAAATGACTGCATACTTCTACAGAATGATGTAAATGCTATTACCAACTGGTGTTTATAGACCTATATATTTATTATGAGGTTTTCTAAAATAATTCAGAAACTCGTTATATTTCTTATATAAAATAAATAATCGGATAGTCAACAGGGCTTCATGCCAGGCAAAACCACCACAACTAATTTATTTGATTTTGTAAACTATACATACAGCAATGTAGTATCTCGTAAGCAGGTTGATGCGGTGTATTTTGATCTAGGTAAAGCCTTTCATTCATGTCAGCACTCATTAATTGTTCATAAATTATATAATTTTGGCTTAAGCACTGATTATGTTAATTGGATTCATAGTTACTTAAATGATAGAACTGTCACTGTGCGAATTAAGGACACCTTATTTTAAGTATTTACTGCTCCATCTGGAGTACCACAGGGTGGAACATTATCACCTTTGTTATTTAATGTATTTATTAATTATATAATTGTTATTCTTCAAAATTCTAAGGCTCATATGTGTATTGATGATTTAAAGATTTACCGTACCGTATGTACAATAAATGACTGCATACTTCTACAGAATGATGTCAATGCTATTACCAACTGGTGTTTATAGACCTATATATTTATTATGAGGTTTTTCTAAAATAATTCAGAAACTCGTTATATTTCTTATATAAAATAAATAATGGGATAGTCAACAGGGCTTCATGCCAGGCAAAACCACCACAACTAATTTATATGATTTTGTAAACTATACATACAGCAATGTAGTGTCTCGTAAGCAAGTTGATGCGGTGTATTTTGATCTAGGTAAAACCTTTCATTCATGTCAGCACTCATTAATTGTTCATGAATTATATAATTTTGGCTTAAGCACTGATTATGTTAATTGGATTCATAGTTACTTAAATGATAGAACTGTCACTGTGCGAATTGAGGACACCTCATTTTAAGTATTTACTGCTCCATCTGGAGTACCACAGGGTGGAACATTATCACCTTTGTTATTTAATGTATTTATTAATTATATAATTGTTATTCTTCAAAATTCTAAGGCTCTTATGTGTGCTGATGATTTAAAGATTTACCGTACCGTATGTACAATAAATGACTGCATACTTCTACAGAATGATATAAATGCTATTACCAACTGGTATTTATTGAATGGTATGAAATGAAATGAGGACAAATCGCAAATAATTACATTTTCTCGTAAAACTCACAATATTGAATTCAAGTACATTATAATTAGTAAAATTATTAAAAAAAACTCATTGCTTACGTGATCTTGGTGTGCTATTAGATTCAAAATTATATTTTCACCATCACATTGACAATATTTTGGCAGAAATAAATAAAACATTAGGTTTTATAAAATATTTAACAGTCAATTCAACTGGCTTTGATTTGATATTATGTCTTTACTATGCATTAGTCCGAGCTAAACTTGAATTTGTTTCTGGAATTTGGAATTCTATAACTAATACAGACACTAACAGAATTGAAATGATACAAAAAAAGCTTCTTAGGTACATCTTTAATAAATATCTTACGAAAGAATCGGAAGATTTCAAATATGAACAAACTTAACACTTAAACTCTAAAACAACAAAGAAAAGCTTTTAATGCTGTTTTCGTTTCAAACTGTTTTTTGGCCAAGTATCACAGCTCCGAAATTCTAAATAAAGTTGGACTTAGAGCTTCCACATACTCTCAGAGATACCCTCTTCTTTTTGTTACAAATCACAAAATTAGCGATTTAACCAGAAGTAATTGTAATGATTTACTAGGGCAATCTAATCCATTTAGAAAAAACAAACTACCATTCGATATTGTTTTAGCTCAAACTGTCTTTAACTTTAATTTTTTTCATAATAACTCTTTAATTAATTATTAAAATATAAGTGCTGAGTTGTACTATCATAGACACTTTAAACAATATATTAATGAACAGTATTGCAGTTCAATTTACTATGTGTATATGTAAAGTTGTACGTGGGCGTGCATATGTAATTATATGATTGTAGTTATTATGTGTATGTAATAATGTTTTGTGCATTTATATGTTTTTTTTTGTTTTGTTTTTGAATATGTGTCAGTGTCACATGTTAAAGGTTTATCTGTTGGTTAGCACTTAAATAAATAAATAAATAAATTATTATTATATACGTTTCATATATTATACAGAAAGCTAATTAGGCTAATAGCATAAGCGATAAATAATAAACAAATATCCATACTGTATTTAAACATCTAAATGTAAAAATTTAGTACATTAAATGTAAACAATAAAATATATAAATATTTTACACTCTGAGACTTTGAGATGCAATTATGGTATTACGATTAATACAAACAGAGTTTAACCAGAAAAATGTACGACGACGTAAGTGATATGTCTAAGAGAATAATTTACAATAAAATAGTAAAACTTTGTTAGAGAAATTAGTATCAAAAACAATTATTTTTATGTAGTTCTGTAATTTATATTAATGTAAACTTTGAAAGTAGTAGTAGAGATTAGTTCATTCTACTGCAGGATTCGGGATGGGGAGGGGGTAGTTTTTGAATATCTGTCTCGTAATAATTAGTGTATGGTCTTACCACAATATTTATTACTGTACGTTGTCTTGATTCCTAGCTACTCTAATGGCTGTAACCTCCATCTTGTTTTTTTTAAATTAGTTATATAGTTAACCTCTAGGTCGGTCTGCCAGTAGTTACTGATCATCTCTTAGGTGGCGTTGATTACTAAAACTTAAGTACTGAGTCTTACCACCTGGGGAGTTAGTAGCTATACTAATCGTCTTGGTTCCAGTGTCGTCTGCTAGACAGCGTTAGTGTTAGTCTCACCGTTAAGAGCACTACCATACCTAACTTAACCTAACCTGTCTTTCTAACAAGTCACATTTCTAACCTTGTCTCCGTTCTTCCTTTAATCTAACACTTGTTTTCCCTCGTTTGTCTGTCTTGTACTACTTTTGTAAACTTGTGTACTGCTTTTTAAGTATTTTATAGCGATTTGGCATTAGGGATTTACATGTGCTTGGCCCTCTCTCTCACTCTTCTTTCTCTCTCTCCACCCTCCTCGCTCTCCCTCAAACCTACTCCTCCCTATCTCTCCCTCCTCTCTCTTTCCACCCTCTTCTCTCTCTCCACTATGCTCCTCTCTCCCTTCACCCTGATCCTCTCTCCCCATTCTCCTCCTCCTCTCTCTCTCCTCCACTCTCCTCTTCTCTCTCTCGCTCAACCCTCCTCATCTCTCTCCACCCTCCTCCTCTCTCTCTCCACCTTCAAATTTCTCCCTCACAGACGTGGCATGTATATGCGAGTAGGAGAATGTCCGTTTTAAAGTAGCTGTCTGAAGTAATTCTTCAGATTTTTGCAAGCGAATTTCTGCCACACAGTCTGTGTGCATGTTCGTAGCTTCAATCACTAACGTACGTATCTGTCACTCGATTGTAGAACGTCTCCTATGCTGATAGCTCTGTTTCTTCTGATTTTCCAGTACTGTCGACGTAGCCATAAAGAAACACTATCTTCCTTCTTACTAGCGTAGTGTTGCAGAATTTTGTTACAGACAGAATTCCGGCTAATGTTGCCAGGCCGCTGATCTTGAAACGAAAACTGTGTATAATTGTATGGTGAACTTGTTACCGACAAGTTTCCAAATGTAATTGTTTTTCCTTCGCTGTGTAGGATGACAGCAATGTCCTTGCTGTCCTATGCTAATTCTGCGAAATTAAAGATTTAATCATATGCTTGGTTTTTAAAATGTACAGGATGTTTCTTCGAACGTCTTCTAAGCAAATTACAGTGGTTACAAGCACACCAATGTAATTTAATTTAAAGTGACAGTGATTATACTCTCTACACCCCTCCACCCATGTATCTACACTCTTAACAACCATCCCCTCACACACCAATGTACACTCCTTACACAACTTTGCGTGCTCTTCACACGACTAAGTAGGCATCTAACATAACACTGCAGGCACCTCACAAAGCACTGCAGGCTCCGCATACATCTCCGCAAACTCGTACATAGTACCACAGGCTCCACACAAGACTGTGCATTCCCCACACAAAACTACGCCCTCTACACAAAAATCACTAATGTTGTGCATGGCTCCATGCACTCTCCACATCCTTCACACATATCTCTCATCCTCCACACATAGTACTACAGGCACCTCACATAAACTGCAGGAACCGCACATAAAACTGCAGGAACCGCACATAAAACCAAAAGAACCACACATAAAACTGCAGGAACCGCGCATAAAACCAAAAGAACCACACATAAAACTGCAGGAACCGCTCATAAATTTCCAGGAACCGCACATAAAACAGCAAAAACCTCACATAAAACTGCAGGCACTTCATACAAGTCTGCAAGAACCTCACATAAAACTACAGGCACCTCACAAACACTGCAGTCACCTCACATAGAACTACATGCACCTCACATAAAACTGCATGCTCCGTACATGTTTCATATGCTCCGCACATGTCTCTGCATGCTCCACACTTGTCCCCAGACCCTCCACACGTGTCCTCACACATGTTTCCACGCACTCCACTCATGTCCCAACACTCTGCAAACATGTCGCAACACCCTCCACCGATGGCATCGATTGGTCCTGGCTTCACATAGTCGCATTCCAGCAAGATCTTAAGGGTTCTATAGTTATTCGCTTTATTTTTTAACTACCGTATCCTATGACGTTTCCATACGTACATATAAGTCAGGTATTCACATTGGTGTTATCAATCTCAGACACATTCCCACGGAACGCAGTTTCCACATTGACGAACCCGAACTTTGTTACCATACCAGAACCTTCTACGATTTTAGGGCGGGTTGATGGCGTTCTGGAGCAGGATGGCCGAGCGGTTTCAAGTGATTGCTCACGTAGCTTTTTCTGAGCTGGTCGTGCTACTTTACCCTTACAGATCTTCGTTTGACTAGCCAGATGGTCACGACGAGCGAACTGGACATTGCAATAGTTGCACTTCAGCAGGTTTCTTTCCATATTGTGCTCACAATCTGCCTCATGCCGACGAGCAATGCAAAAATTCGGTGAATTGCTTGTTGCAATGCTTACAGCAGGTAGTAACTTCCCTCTTGACATCGCCATTACAGGAATGCAAATGCTTAATCAACTTGTCTTTGCTAGTGACTGATACACCACACCTTCTACAGATCAGACGCTCGTTATGGCAGGGACTGAAATCATAAATCTTCTCATGTCTCAGCAAAGTAAAGACATTACCACATAACTTGCAGTGACTAATGTTAAATAAAGACTACTGCCCTTTCAGTACGCTAATGCGTTCTTCTAGAAACCAGGTAAACCTAACCTAAAATCTCTTGTTGCTATTTACCCTAACATAAAAACCTTGATTAATACACTATTCACTATACAAATAACGCGATGAGCTCGACGTAGCACACTTAATAGGCACTCGAAGTAGACTGTACGTATAAAGATAGTACTCGTACGACAAACAGTGAATGAACGTGACACCTCGTGCGACTGATTACCTGCCCTCACAATTAACTTATATCGTACACTGTATGAACCATTTTGTTAACACGAAAGCCTCCGACTTAAAAAAAAAAAGAAAAACAGAGGCCTCATACAATCAGATGTATGTACACGCGTTAGGTCCTGTTTTAATTTATTCAGAATAATTGTTTATCGTTCAGTAGTGCGTAATATTTTCAGTTTCTTCACCTTTCCATATTACATTATCAACGGACACTGTGTTAGGTATAGGAAGTATGTATTAACTGTTCGGATCTTCTGCTTTTTGCATTGGAAGTGTTGGTGGAGAAAGAAACAAAGGAATATTTTTGTTAATGTACTGGATGCGTACTGTATCTAATACCCGATTTATTTTTTGTTAAAAATGGTTAAGAACTTGTCCTACGGAAACATATTATATTAATCGCATTGCAAATGGCATCCTGTATTGTAGTCTGGAATAATTACGTAATATCATTTTTAAAAATTTCTTATGAACAACAGGAAGTGAAGTATTTCTAACTTATAATACGCCTATATAAGTTGTTTTCTTGGTAACTGAAAAAATCTTCCTTAGTTAGGAGTTAATTCGATAGCGAACTCTGTAATATTTTAGCTGTGATGATAAAGTAATCGTAGAACTGGTATAACTTCTCCTCAGAACATTTTGGCTTTATTCTTTCTCATCTTAGAAATATTAACTGGGTATAATTGTAGCTCCTGGTATACAAATACTAGTGTAAAAAACAATTGTTATCCAGATTTTAATGTTTTAACAACAATGAAGTTGTTCAGTGACTCAATATTTTGTGTAATCTTTGCCTACTGCCGAAATAACAGTGTAGTGCCATATTACTTAGAGTATGTCATATTACATTTTAGCATTATATTTTTGTTTATGAACTCACTTTCTTGGTTTTATTTTGCAATTACATTGTGAGTATTTACCTGCGTACCATTACCCACATGTGCGGATAATGGTACGCAGTGCAAGGTTTTTGTATTTCCGTCAGCCGCATCTTTCTCATGTAACACACTGGGTATTGATTACACCAACATAAACATAACTAAATTTCCTTCCAGAATAAACATATATTCATTTGTAAAACACAGTTTTTATGCTTCAAATTTGGGTCCAAAATTAGGTGCGTGATTATACCCCACTCTCCCCTACATACAAACGCGAGAGAAATAGTTTTGAAACAGTAACACGGCTCAACATCTTTTCCTGTGAGCTGTAGGCTTCCCGATAGTAAATTTTATTTTCAGGACGCAATAACATAAATGTTTAAGTTAAAGTGACAAAGAAAGAACTCGGGCGGTGGTATTTGTAGTTTGCCAAGATTTTAACATGTATTTACATGGTAGAGACCGACAAACATTACAGTAGAGGGGTAGATACTCGGAGTCAAAGGCATAATTTAATTTGTAGTTTGTACAAGGGATTTATACATCATAATGTACAACAGAACGTTTCTCCAGCAGGTGAAATATCGTTTTGACAACATTTTACATAGCTCTACTAACGGGTCTTCGCCTCCTAGTATCTATAGTGTGAAAGTTAATTTTATATCCGTAATAAGTATATGTATATTAACACAGCGACTATAATCGGTGTTAAAAGTAATACATTTATTTAGTTTTCGAGCTCCGAACCAAGGACTAAGTCATCGCGATTCAACTATCTATTTTGTCCTCTTATTGTGCCTGTGTATAGGCTTTACGAAATCGGAAAATCACTCAAGGGGAAATATTAATATGTTACGGAAATTCGGTTTGGTGTTAAAATTGATAGTACTTGTACTGAGCGTCTGTGACACGCACGACTTTCCCGTCAGCTTTATTGTAGTCGCGTAACAAACTAGCAAAACATTAATAATATGTTTGTCTGGCTTAAGGAATGATGCTAAAGCATTTGGTAATGCGAGGCCGGTATTTACATTGCAGGCATCTGACTTTGCACATCTCCCTATCACAGTGAAGAATTAATCTCAAATATATTACGTAATGCATTAGTTTCGAACTAAAGACTATATATTAGCGCTTCACATAATCTTATAATAGCTTTCGCTTTTTATATAAGTGTATATAAAATAATCCTACAGCAGCGGATGTTCACGAATAGCTGCAATTTTGCGAAAAAATACTAATTTTAATATAAATAATTTTTTTTTGCGGACAGTATATATTATAAAAAAACATGCGTTTAATTACACATGTATCGCAAGTGCACCGTGTATACTATTAACAGCAGTCTATATGCTTGTCTCAGTCATACAGTAAAATACCTACTTATTAATACTTTACAAACCGAAAATGTAAGTCTCGGGCGTTTAGGCAGGCTGTATATGTGATATAGTTACGTTTAATTACGGCTGACATATAACTATCATATAATAACATCAGCTCAAGTAGTAATAATATTAAACTTAAATTAAGGACTAACTTTTTGCACTCAAAATATCATGATCAACAGCCCGTGCTCCATTACAGTTTTATTACCTTACATCTTCTTGGCTTTTAACTTGCTAAGAGCAATGAACGCATCTATTGCAAGTTTGGCAGAATAAAACACTTTAAAATGGTAATTCAGATATATAGAACCGTGTACTCTAGGTCTTTACCTGCGTTATGCTCCGTCTTGACTTTCAGTTAATGCGGTTCGCTTAATAGAATGACGGTTTTGTAAAGTTAAGTAACTATATTTTATTGTTACTCGTGTACAGAGACAGTGCGTTGGAGCGCGCACCAACAAACAAAAGACATAGGAAACAAACTGTCGTCGCATATGCGTAACCGTCTCGCACAACACCCAGCGAAGTGCGTAGAGAAGAAATAATTCTATCAACTGTCCCTCACTTAAATTCCAAAAATTATATTTTAATTTTATTATATATGTCATTCTTTTTTAAGTAATTGACTTAAAATGATGGTTTCTAAGGCCACTGCCTTTTCTAACTTAGTCATGCCCCGTTTATTAGAAAAATTAAAATATCCTGACTTTCCTAACTTAAAAACGAATTTTAACAATATGTTTAGGCAAGATCTCGCAAAGCACGTGATGTCATAAATAGAGTTTCATCTAATAAAGAAATATGAAACTAATAAACCTTTCAATACAGATTGACAAATATATTAAAATGACGTTAACTGTGTTTTCAATAAATTCTCTAGTTATCTTAAACCACTAAAGATATCGTGGTGATCTTTACACTAGAATGGCGCACATGTAAATGTCTAAAAATAAGTTTTAGGATTCTTCCATATTCATCCTTGAAAGCTGGTAAAAAAATAAAACGTTTTCCAAGTAATCATCCGTATTTCCTAAACCATTTGAGATGTCGAGGTGGTTTTTGCTTTACAATAAATCTTACGTGAATATATAAAAAAAGATTCCAGGATTTTTCGACATTTGACAACTACAGGTGTGAAAAGTAGTAAAATTTTACAGAACTCCCGAACAGTGAATATTGACCACGGAGAAATACCTCAAAAATTGCAATCGACATGTTTTTTCTCTACAAAATACAGTTACTGATTATCTTAGAGAAATTAAGATGAATGGAAAACTAATATGTTCTGCAATTAAAGTACGCTCAGACTGGATAAAGGTATTTGCATGTTTTGTATTATTTAACGACTATCGTCATATTTAATTTTTTGAAGATATACAGGAAATATAGTAACATCATCAATCAAAACGAAATTAAAAGTTATTTATTATTTTCTATATGTCACGCGGGCGAAGCCGCAACGGGACACACACACACCTGTGGGGCATCATTATAGTAGTACATAACATGTTACTATGCAACACACTACGCTACTAACAGACAGTAGGAACAACTGTGACACAGCAACATTATCCTGCCAGCGCGCTATCAACCATACGTCATGTATGCCAACTGTAGCGCAGGAACGGTGCGTTTTTGGACCTAGGTTCATGTAACACTTTATGTTCCTGTACACGTGAGGATAATTTTCCAAGAGAATTGACATGAAATTTTGCATCAGTCTGTATATTACTAACACTACATGAGCCAACTACTTAAAATTTAATTCCGAATAATATACTATAATATTTCATGTGACCAAAATATATTTCGACATGCTACAGTTTTAAATAATTGAATACGGTGTGAAATAAACACATTAAACTGAAGTCATTGCTTCAGGTATTAAGAATATACAGAGTTAGATGAATTCCTGATTAATTTTTATTAATATATCTCAGTGATAAAGGAATCTTCAAATTCTGCAAATATGCAGCATGAAGAAATATATTGAAGTTTGATCACATTTCTAAGGTCTATTTTTGTACCAAAGTTGGTGACATTATGAAACATGGTTACTCAGATATCGCGTGTGATCAAACATGTTAAAATTTTTATAATTTTGATCATATGAACATGAAGTAAAATAATTCGTTAACTTCAAGTCAACTTACCAAGTACTATACGATTACTGAGTGTAATTAAATTATGAAAAATGGATACTTTGATATTTTGTGTGATCATATTATGTTGAAATCGCCAGAACATGAACGAAACATACAGTTCTAAGTACCACATCTGTACCGGGCATGAAGTAGTCCTGAAAAAAAAATCGCTTGTTCTTAGATAACTCCTCTGATAAAAAAAAAAACATATACAAACGTCCTCTATTCAAAATATGAAATCGGTATTAAAACATAAATGTCAATTCAAATGAATACATTTAATGTGTATTATTATTTTATTTAATGTATAATAAATTGTTCTTCTAATAATTAATATTTTTTTAAATATACATTTACCAGCATTTTTGAAAATATAAAGGCGAAATGAAAAAAAAATCTAAAAGTCTAGGTATCTAAGAAATAAGTGGGCCTACGTATGTACAAAGTTGTATAAATTTCGAAAAGGATAAATCTCATTTATAAATTATGGTATGCTAAAAAATATAATAGGCCACTATCAATAAAGTATGGGAAAATATTGAACGAAATACAAAAAAAAATCAATTCAAACAAGAATGTAAGTTAATGCCCGTGTATCAAGTTGGATGAAATCAGGAAAATGATTCCTCAGAGTTATCAAATTATACTAAAATATCACAATGGCAACCATTATTTCAGAAAGAAAAGATGATAAACGAAATACGCAAAATTACTGTGCCTATAACGAGCTCTGTACTGTACTGTTTCTGTAAACTTATGAAAAAATTTGAATTGGTAACCCAATTGTATACGCTGGCCTTATTTAATTTATTTATCAATTTTATTGGTTTATATTCACAATGTAATAATGTTTTCACAGGAACCTAATGAAACAAAGCGAGGAGGAATGAATAACAAACTAACAGAAATACTTTGTTTGTTTAAACGAGTTATGTTAAAGCGATATACATAATATATAATTAATACGTCAAATGAGCTCAAATACAGTCCAACGAACGAAGGTTGGAATAAAATAAATCAACTTAGAGTTACCCTTAAAAATTAAAGTGATTATTACGAAATGTAATTCATCTTGGTAAACTTAATAACCTAAATTTTTGATTTGTATGTACTCTCGAATTCAGGTTTCAACATACAAAATTTAAAAAAAAAAAACTTATGTAGTTTAAATTTTTAATAATAAATATTTTTTTGTCTTGAATTTATTATACCCAACAGAAAAAAATTTTTACTATTTCTCAGGTATCACTCGAAGCAAAATCCCTTATGTTAGCATGCACGGCGGTTGTTTCAAAAGCGTGTGAAGTTAATCTAAATGTACACGGTACAGTAAATCTCCCGAAAACAAACGTCATCACGCCACCATAATTCGCGGCAAATATGTAATATCTGTCTCGTAAACAAAGATTCAGCAAACACTTAAGAGTAAATAATGCACGTTGTATAAAATTAGCTCAATGTCAGTACACGAAAAATAACCTCTTCGCGTCAACAAGTCAGAGCACGAATACTTTGCCAACGTATTTGTCTTCAATGTTCACGATATATCAGATATAGAGTGAACGCATGGAAATGTACACGCCATTTTTTCTTACACGCTACGATCCATAGCTCAGAAAAACCCATGTTCTGTAACAACCACTGTCTGGCGAAATGTCGGATTCTTTTTCGTACTAATTATTGTGCTTGCTCATGAAATCCAACACCTGCTTCCTGTTTTCTTTGTTAGGTAGGTTATTGTGACTGTTATAAGAAACACCTTCTTTTCAATTTAATTTTAACTTATTTTTGTTGTTTAAATATGTCATAAAAGCCAAAACTTAAAAAAATGTATTTTAATTAGTTTTTAATTATTATCGTGATTAATTGTTACATGGTTAAAATAATTTTTATCACAAATTCAATTTTTTTACTTATTGTTAGTTTCTCAAAATATGGTACCCATACAATACCATATATGTTTTTCATGTAGGTTTAAACGGTATGGAAAACGTCCGCTATGCATGATAATTTGCCACAAAATGTTTAGTTTGTTATTTAGCTTACATTACATTAATACCTCTTATATATCATTACTTTTGTTCTCATATATTTCTACATTTCATTAGGCGTTATAATGGATCGTATTTGATCAATATATATTTATACTTCAAATGGGTACTTTTTTTATTGCTACGGCAATAATTTGTATCTTCTGATATGCATGGATTTACATACTGCTTTGGTTTTGTGTGAGTTATTTTATGGTAATTTTGTAGTAGAGTGACGGATTTCTATAGAATTTGCTAAATCTTCTTTGGTATTAGTGTCAGACGTTTTGAAAACTCCAGATTTCCACACTCCATACAAAAACTTTTTGTGTGGAAACCTCAGTTTACGTCAATTCTACTAAGTGTAATAAAGATCAGTATTACACACAAAAGTGTTTCCCTTGAAGTTTACAATAATTTTGTCAACTTATTAAAATGCTTTTTTTTATACTTTTGTCACAGAATATTTTTTATATATTTATATATTAGCACAATTTGTAGTATGTGGATAATCGTCAACGTAGGACGTTGACACATTGTGTACATACGCAATAGGACAGCCAGGTACAGTCTCCACCGCACTGGCGTGTTGACACCGAGCTGCGGAGATGCGGATGCTGTGGTCCACACGGAGGTCTTCATGCTGCAGCAGTCTGATCTCTTCTGCGCATCTGCAAACACGCTCACCTTCTTTTGTTCCCAGCTGCTCGCACGATTATGTACAATTCGTCAACGCGCAGGTATCAATAAGAAGTCAACTTTTTGCTTTAAACTCGGTTTACACAATTCATACTTCAAGACTAAATTTCGTACTTAATTCAATACAAGTAGCACAGTGACAGTATGAACGGGTGCTACGGTCGTGTCAGCCAGAATTTCTCCCTATTTTTTTTTTATAGTTGTGTATGTTCACACGCATGCGCAATACACGACTTCAGCCACCGCCAATATGCAATGGACAGAAATAAAATTCTTGTTTCTTACTGAACTCACGACCTTCGGATTTTCCAAGAATATAAAAATACAAGAATGTTGCCCTTGTTTGACAGTTGTACGCTTGTACGCGTGTCTGGCAGGTATATTACATTTATACTTTATGGTATGTTCATAATTATAAACATATTTTACTCATTTATGTATTGAAACTTGTTAGTAAACAGCGATAGTGTGTACACAAAACAGAAGATTTACTACAGAAACCTGTTGTTAAACATCCATGAATAGAATTAAGTATGGACTTGAGTACAGAGTTAATGATAGTGTGAACTGGGCTTTACACTTGTTGACAAAACTTTGCATTTTGGCAATCTTTAGTTTTGCAATCAATGTTATCTTCTAGAGCACCAGTGTGAATACAGCCCATCACTGATACCAACTGCACAAGCCTCTAGAAACTAGACTACTATCCTAACTTTTATTGGATTAACCTAACCCCAGTGAATTGTCAGTAATTTTATTTACGTAATATTTTCAGGAGTATACTTTAAATGTATAAAGTCGTTCTCTATTACGATGAACTTGAGCTTAATTCCTCCAAATTGAATTTTTTTTAGCTAAACTTATCACTCTGACACTTGTTTTAACTTTACAGTATGCTCTTTTGACATGCACGTTTCCTGCTAATGGCCCATTCCTCCTTCTGAATACTTTATTTCTTATGTAACATGTTAGCAAATTTTTCCATAAAATTTGGTAATTGCAAGCATATAAAATAATAACCATCATTTATTAAAACACAATATATTATTCAACTGTTCATAAACTCTTCAACTGAATAGAAGTTATGAAGTATTAAGTACGTTTTAAATGTTTCGTATTTAATGAAATTAATTTTTTATTTTTGGACTTAATTAGAGATCATAAATTATTGTAAATTTTGTTTTCTGCTTGTTAATATAACATAGTAATAAATCAAGACCCTGAAAAATAAACAAATCATTATCGTCTTACTGAAATAAAAATAAAATAATGACACTTTGAAAGTAAAACCTTATGTGTCACTGGTTCTCATACATGTTACAATTTCGATCGTTTGCAATGGGCTTCGCGTATATTACTAGCTCTGGACTAGCTTTGCTGAGGTTCTCTGTGCTAGATACTGTTAATTTTGGTGTCGCCAACAAATTGGAGGGACTGGTCTGCCACTAACTAACTTCGCAGAAAAAGTAGAGAACAGGTCAATAGCATACGTTGAGTATAATCGTCAATGTTGACCACGGTCTAAGAGGAAGAGGTCTTGACACGGCGTAGTGCTCTCAAGCAAGAGAACGTGACTCCATTTTTGTCGAAGAGTGCTAGTAGTTATTTAGTAGAATATTTTCCTTGTTTACATCTGGAAGTGTTACGTTTTTATATTATACTAGCAGACCCCCGCGGCTTTGCTCGCGAGTATTATTCGTAACTGATAATATTCACTTTAATTGAATAACCTCTTTGTACACAAGATTGGTACTTCAGTCATCAAGTGTTAGAATGTCCAAGCGGCTAGTTGAACTAACTCTGCAGCAGGATAAGTAGCTATAGCTGTCCATGCGAAAAGAAGTCTTAAGTTTGTCCCTGCCACTAACAGTGACTTCGCCTGGGCCTTATTTATAAAACTGCCAATTTGACGTTCTATGGTAGTTACAGACACCTAAGGTAAGAGGTTAATCGAATGAGAAACATCTGTTTACCCTGTGCACAACCATTGGTGATGGTGCCCTCAATTATATATTTTCAAAATATTCGCGTTAACTTTATTGACATTACAAAGTTTCAGTGGGTAAAGGTTTCGCGGAAACGTATTTGGTGCCCCAAACCTGAGATTACTGAGATGATATATCGTCGGTTTACTGTCAAAAGTGACAAAGTCAAAATGAGAAAATATTATAAAAATGCAAGGTTATGTATATGTTGTTCACGAACAATTGCCCAAGTTTAAAGTCTATTCGTCTTTTCGTACTGTTGTGTCACAGTATAGTGACATACCACATTTTTGTTAATATCTACAATTTAATACTGTTTTTAAACGAAATAGCATTTATGACTTAATAACTTTTGGCAGCTTACCGACGATATGTCAGCTGATATTGTAGAGGAACCTAAGTAGAAAGCGAACTGCAATTTTACCCCTTTTAAAGACTACATGTAAATTGCACTGATTCGATCAGCTTTGTAGTTTTTGTGTGTCAGAATTGAACGTTTGCACGCAGCTTTTAACGGAATTCGGGCCCAGAACCTCCCGGAATTTATACCTGAGTGACAAACAACTGCGTCACGTAACGTCGAAATAATTCATGAAAATAAAATTTATTGAAAAAAAAAAAATATCTGTGTCCTGGGCTCATAGAGGTTGTACAACACCACGTCTCGATAGGTTACTGTAGTGAAACTCCTGTATAAGTTGTTTCTCGCTGCTCGTTCCTGCTTTTCGGATCTTCTGCCTTGATTATTGACAAACTAAGTTTTATTCTTAATAATCACGTTTCTTATAAAGAAAAAAAATTACATCCATATTTTTTAAAAATATTTACGTAAGCATCACTCTGACGCGAACAACACCTCAATATCGCTACTGGTTAGAAAGATATCGTGGGTTGATGGAAAACAAATTTTGTGCTTTTTCACCCTTTTGGGTGTCGAATTTCGAAATATTTTAAATTTACACCTTAGACATTTGTGTAAGTATCCAACTGAAGTGTAAATCACATCGCTAGCCCGTTCAGTCGAATCAAAATCGATAATTCACTAAAAACACATATATCACCCCTGCACAGTATTGAGAAATTAAAAATTCGAAAAATCTGAAAACAGGTTTGCGATAATTTCTGTTATCATCATCCTGAAGCAAAAATTAATTGTATATCTCGACGGGTTCGATAGATATCGAGGATTTATCTAAAACACGTTCAAGGTCTTTTCACCACTTAAGAGAGTAAATTTCGAAAAACCCTTGAATCACGTTTTAGAATACTTTATTGGTATCTCGTGGACGTATAAAACACAACATTAGCCCGCTAGGTTCAAGATATATCGACGATTAATTAAAAACGCTTTTCACCATTTTTCACCCCTTTTCACGTCCTTAGGTGGCGAATTTCGAAAATTCCTGAAATTACTTTTTAGGTATTTGAGTAAGCATCAATCCTAAACAAAAATCACGTCTCTATATAAAAAACTATGGGATCGATATATATCGAATGTGAGTCGAAAACTTTTATTACCCCATTTTTAACCAGTTTAGGGCCGAATTCAGAAAATATATTTTAAATGGTTCTTGGGATATTTACAAATGCACCAATTTAAAGCAAAGAGTACTTCGATATCTCGATTGATTCGATAGATATGGAAGGATAATCGAAAACACATTTCACGTATTTTCACCCCTTTAAATAAAGAACTTCGAAACGATTTTGAGTCCTGTCATAGACATTTGTAAAAGTAACCAATTAAAGTTAAAATCACGACGATAGCCAATTTTGATTCAAAGATAAAGATGATTCTTTAAAAACACATTTTGCCCCTTTTTACTGCCTGGGTGTCGAAATTCAAAAAAACCTAATACTACTTTTTGGGTATTTACGTAAGCAATATTTTGAAGTGACTATCAACTCTCTTTCCCGAGGGGTTCGATAGATATCGATAGTTGATTGGAAACACATTTAAGGTCTTTGCAGCCCCTTAATAGTTGAACGTCGAAAAATCCTTAAATTGGCTAATATGCATTTTTACGAGTGTCCTATTAAAGTAAAAATCAGCATGGTTGGCCGTTGGGTTCGAGCTCTATCGACGTTTCTTCGAAAACACATTTTACCCCTTTTCACCTCCTTAGAGATCGAATTTCGAAAAATCCCTTCTTAGTGCTCGCCTACGACCTGAAGGGAACCTCCACAAAAAATTTCACGATTCTAGGTCCAGTGGTTTGGGCTGGAGTTTGATATGTCAGTCAGTCAGTCAGTCAGTCAGTCAGTCAGCTTTCATTTTTATATATAGAGATGAGACTATGTAAATATGGTAAGCTGGTATTGTATATGTATGTTTCGTATCCATAACTGTATTGGCTCGTGTGTGGAACTGCTCATGTAACTATTTATATAAGTCACCTGAAAAAAGAATAAATTTAAAATTCAAATTATTGTTACAAATTTAATTATTATAAAGTTCTACATTGAATTTTAAAAATTTTCTTCTTTAAAAAACTAAATTTTTTGGCTGAAAATGTGTTTCAATATGAATTGCAATTACATTCTCTAGATTTTCAATTTTTATTCTATAATACAAACAATTTCGACAACGCCTATAAATTTTAAGCTGTGAAATTTTGCTAATCCAAAGAAAAAACAAGACTAATCATGCACTAAAATGCTACCAGTGCTGCAACAAAAAATTGAGGTACATTTTATTCCTCCGAGTTAAGGCCATATCTTCATTGACCGTGATGTTGACTGAATCAGTGAAGTGCAAGGCACAATACAATCACTTCAATGAATGCTGAAGGTATTTGGTCGCAACCACGGTCGTAGAAGCACAGGTCTGGAAACTCGCCTATCTACCAATGTATTTTGCTTGACCCCCTTGTTGTGTGGGCTGTAGTTCGTCAAGTTACCGAGATTATTGTGTTTTATTGGCGCTTCAATTAGTGCGGTCGGAAACGAAATTCCACTTTTTTCCATTGTTAAATTTATAAAGTAAAAAAAGATGCTGGAGTCTTTTCTTAAATTTGTGAGTGAACAAAGTAGTTCGTAAATTGATAAAAACGTTTTGATAAATGGTTTATCTTAGTATAAAGGAAGTGGGCGTAGATTGAGTCCGACCGCCCTAACTGAAGCGCCAATCAACACAATATCTTCGGTAACTTGGTAAACTACAACCAAACAACAAAGGGTCAAGTTTCCAGGCGAGTGTTCAGGCCTATTCTTCTACGGCCGTGGTCGCAACTGACACCCGTACTCGTTTTCTGAGATTGGGTATTGTCTCACGAAGTTCAGAATTTACACATTCATCTCTGGTTGAAAAAACATAAAAATACTGAACAGCCATGAGTTAATAAGAGAAAACTTTTCCGTTTTCTCGAGCAGTCATTTACCTGAGGAAGCTTAAAGTTTAGTTAATTCCTCATTATTACATGCGTGGATGTTGTTACGGCACAGGGTAAAATTCACTGATGTTTTTGTAATTTTTTCCTATCTCGACTTCACAAAAACTCTTCCCATTCACAATTATGATTAAATAAACATAATTACATGACAAAATAAGCATCTGACAGAGGGGAATCTAAATATGTCAGTTTAGCTACGAGTATCTCCAATATATTTACACTAAGATTTTTATATTCATAATAGTTATGAAATGAAATAAATTCTCTCAACAATTAATGCTGTCAGTTTTTAACCGCATACAAATGCATAACACATTATCCATCATAAATTCAATCACAAAGCACTTTAATGTATTTAAATGTGTTTAAGAAGTTTTCTTGGTGCTTTGTCTGTAGTATTTATTTGTATTGGGTTATAATGTTTATTATTCTCTGCTGAGTGCAATGGCAATGCTATAAAACGCAAATATTCGGGGAACACATTTCCGGTTTTAAGTCCAGGAATTAGGTTTTAGGTTATCTCTTATTATTTTATATCTTAGCCTGTCAACGCGGAGATTGTCTCTTAATATATTTAATGATTATTTGTCTTCTATTTTGAAATTTGTAAACTGTAATTTTGCCTATAATGACGCCGCTGTCGATGAGAAGTTGAAACTCGCTTCTTTTGGCAACCAATGTTTCACTTTTTTTTGTGGGAACAAAAGATTTTTGAGTTAGTCTTGAAATTGCTGTAACTTGAATATTTTTATCGCTCTCGATTAATTTTTCAGTTAAATTCTAAAGGTATTCGTAACTAATATATGACGTCAAGAAGATTATTTTACTTTCGTGCCTAAAATAACATATATTTTGTCTTCAGATTAACAATCTAACAATCACAGCCGTATAACGTAGTATAAGTTCTTGGTGTACAAAACACCGAACACAAATGAGGCATTTCTATCAGTTGCTTGCCGAGAAACAGGCGCACGTGTAACTAAAAATAGCTATCAAGGCTGACGTCTAACCGGTGTTTGTTCCCAAAGTCGGTATGATGCAAACTATTGTTTATTTGAGAAAGAATTCTGCTGCAAAACTTCGGTGCGCGTCAACGAATTAAACTTCATCGTGCGAGCAGCTGGGAACAAAAGAAGGTGAGCGTGTTTGCAGATGCGCAGAAGAGATCAGACTGCCGCAGCATGAAGACCTCCGTGTGGACCACAGCATCCGCATCTACGCAGCTCGGTGTCAACACACCAGTGCGGTGGAGACTGTACCTGGCTGTCCTATTGCGTATGTACACAATGTGTCAACGTCCTACGTTGACGATTATCCACACAGTAAAAATTGTGTAAATATATAAAAAATATTATTTGACAAAAGTATAACAAAAACATTTTTATAAGTTGACAAAAATATTGTAAACTTTAAGGAAAATACTTGAGTGTGTGTGTGTATATATATATACATATATATATATATATATATATATATATATATATATATATATATATATATATATATATACACACACACTATATATATATTTATTTATTTATTTACACACACACACTGTATATATATATATATATTCTATATATATATATTTATTTATTTACACACACACACACACACTCAAGTATTTTCCTTAAAGTTTACAATATTTTTGTCAACTTATAAAAATATTTTTGTTCTGTGAAATTTTTTTGTATATATATATATATATATATATATATATATATATATATATATATATATATATATATATATAGGAAAACAAAGTTTATATATATATATACAAAAAAATTTCACATTTACATAAATATATATATATAATATATTCTTGTGCGTACAATTTACAGTTGTTTAAAGTGTCACAAAATTTTTTTAGTTATTAGTTTCCAAGATTTTTTTGTAACAGTAGGCTACAAAATAATTTCGAAAATATGACTGGCCGTCGAAATTTATCTTGTTTGTCAAACACTGTTCATAAAAGTAAATCACACTAACCTCCACCGGTGTATGGAAAATTTAGACCTATTTAATAGTGTAGTGGCTAGACTGATAAATGTTTCGACATATGTCTACATGGTTTTTCTAGTAAAAATACAATTTTTTTTGCTATGTAGCTGTTACGAGCACCGAAAACATTCGAAAATTCCATCAAAGTGGTTGTTTCTTTTCAATATGTACACTACAGACTTTTACACAATATTAAGGATATTTTTATGTGTAAAAAGCTATTAAGTTTTAAAGTAAGTATTTATTTGCGTTTACTGTACAACCAGTCTGATGCAATAAAAATTTTATTGAATATATTTGAAACTATTGCCAATAAATAATTATATTTTCAGTTAGAATTCTAGCAAAAACTATTTCATATACAATTTTAAATGCGTACTAATACTCTTAGTTACTTTTTAGTTATTTATGTATCGTGTTCTTAATTAATAAGAATATGAAGCAGTTTATATTATACCTTAAAAATATAAATTAATTTATCGTAGAAAATTTGACACAGTTGTTTCGAAAAAGTAATAATAATATTCATTGAAGTGAAATTTAAAATATCCTTTTTTGGAAGTGTACAAAAGAATAATAACTTTGAATTAATTTGATTTGAACTAAGATAATATCAGCAATTATCACTAAAGCATGAAAATATCTATAAGGGTTTATGAATTTTTTTCTGTGATTTACGTAGCCTCTTGACACATATCCAGCTGTTGGCGCTTATTGTGACATTCCTCTCTTTCTTAACTAGAATGGTGTGATATTTGACGTGCTAAAAAAAAAAAAAAAAAAAAAAAAATTCTTTACCTGGAATGCATGTGATTATAGATTTTCGATTTTTGGAATTTCCGAATTGTAGAAAAATACATTTTTTAAAATTAAAAGTTATTTAATCAAACAAAGATTCTACGTTTCTTGTTTACATGAATTTGTTTGACAGTGTGCATATAAGTCTACCTGTCTTATAATAAAATATTGTTTAGTAGTAGAGGAATATAGTACGTATTTTTATTTCTTTCTAAGTTTTCGTCTACATAAATATAGCTGTTCTGCTGTGAATCTGTACTGAAATGGTAATACCTATATACTCTTTGTGAATATTTTAGTATCCGCAAATAATTTGACTTTATTGACAAGATCGTGACAAAATTGTATCTTATATAGCATCGAATCGCCGTTAAGAAATTTTGTCTCTGTGTACAAGATCGGATTTTTCGCCGAAGAAATGTAATCTGCTAGACTAAAAAGATTTTCTGTCAACTATGTTCTGGACCATTGTTATTTACGGTTTTATCAGCGATTTAGGGCAGTAACTCCTACTTAGATAATATCGCCCATTCCCAGGTAACTATTTTCCTTCTCTATACATTGGTACTGTATAACATTTAGTATTTGTTAATATTGTCAGGTGTCTTAAGCATGAAGTACTATTAAACACTTTTAAACTGTAGTCATTGTTGAATAGGTATTCAACACACTTTTAAAAATGACGATCATGACTTGTACACAAGTAGTCATGCTTATTTACCTACCGAATGCTTCACAAAAGTTTCTAAAATTGTAGGTAATGTTATGTGAACATGTTCACGTGATTTACTGATGTCATATCTGACTCTGAATTAATTACAAACACTTAAGATGTATTTAATTGTAAGTGACCAGAGACGTGTCTTAAATTGCTCTAACAATAATAATTTTAAAAAAATGCTCCCATACAGTCATAAAATAAGTTGACGTAATTTTATAAACAATTACATGCAATAACCTGAATGAGATTGCTAATACTTGCTTATTTCACGAAATCTCCATCACACATTGTCTCACTTTTACCACTTTTTTATTCTTTTCTTATAACATTATTAAAGGAAGCTATTGTCACATAAAATTCTTCAAGCTTTAGGAAGCTCCAGTGTATAATTCAATGATATATTTATGTTTTGAACTAAATACTTATTTTGAGTATTGGTATCTATAACCGACGCAAACGTTGGCAAGTGTTTTTTTGACAGTTTTCAAATTTGTGTGTGTTTAAAACGGAATATGCGTTTACGTACGTATTTGAATGTATTTTCCACCGAAAATTTTGTGTTAGTAGTGTTAGTTATTAATATTTTTTTCTGGCCAAATATTAAAGAAGATATATCAATTTGCTTCACATGATAATTGTAACTCTTAACTTTTTTTTTACAATTCTTTAATCCGTATGTCTTCATGAATCTGTACTTTTCTTAACTTATTGGTTTGAATAGTGCTACAACAGTTTTATTATTTTACAATGTATAACTTTATGAAAGTTTGTTAAACTCTTCTTAGTTCTGAAGTATCGGCATTTTTACGATTAAAAACAGTAATTTAATGTACAACGTTCTACTGTTCTGTTTGTTAGTGCGTGGAAAAAAATGGCAAGTTCAAATTCAACCAAGTAGCCCTTACTGCCCTTTACTGGCAGCACGATAGCCTTTCGAACCTGAAATCAGTCACACACGCCAACAAATGGCTTCCCTGGCCAGCAAGATGGCGGAAACGCCTACTGCCAATCAGCGTAAGGCAGCTTCCCTGCCACCCGGCAGCCAGGCCAATAGGAAACCTGTAGTTTATTTGATCGTTACACAGCACAAAGCCTCTTCGCCAACAAACAACTTTAAGTAAGAATAATTTTTATATTACAATATTGTTAAAACGGACTAAAAGGCATAAAATAATATATTTTATGAAACTACTAAGTAAGGGAGACGGACACTTCTACGAATTCGTCTCTTCACAGAACGTTTCCCCTACCCTTCCCCTTACTCCCTCCACGAACCACTGTGCCCTCCTCCTCTGAAGTACAGTGTTTGCTCATTGGCTGCCCCCCCTACGCTTCAAAAAATCCCTCCTTTCCTTAGAAGATGCCTGAAAGAGTGTCGTGCCGCGTAAACTGGTACCAGGCAAACATGATATGTGAGGAGGTAGCTAGCGATTTCGGACGCGTGAAGTGTCGCAGCATGGGGTGCGAGTGACCAACAGCTGCGCGGGTTTTCAGGTCAGAGAAAGAGAACAAGTCACTAGCGCGGGAAACACAATTCCAGGCGTTTATAAAATTTGTATTTGTATGTTGTCAGAAAACTCCGTTCACTAAGCATTTAATTTCTCTGTGTTACGTTTCTGTATTTATTAACATGCGTTTCTCTATAAAATCGTTCGCATACTCAAGACATTAAGTCCAGAGCTACAACAACGAATGACTTGCCATTACAGCACTTGTTCCGTTGTATATGTTGATAATATCTCATCTAATTTTATACTTAGAGCAACTGTTTTTTTTTCTGAAATGCCTACATTGATGGCACAGAAATACTTTTTCGCAAGAACAGGATAATTTCGCGAACTCAGTGACTTGAAGGCTCGACTCCACTATGCACTATTTCGTAAGGGCTCGGCTGTTTTTCCTATGGCTCCAATTGCACTAGTCAAACAGTAGCAAGTTTCATTACAGACCAGGTATCAAGGTATTTACTTACTGGTACTAATTGTATGTTGTCCAATGCTTTACTAATGAAATATGTGTATTGTTATTGCAAAAATTTGACATGTCCTATATCATAATTGCTGTATGATCAAATTGGACGAAAATAAATTGAATTGAATTGAATTGAATTGAAAAAAAATATCATCTAGTTGCAAACGTATTATTAATGTCACTAAATTAAGGGCCGTATAGACCTGCAGTTGGTTGTCATCCGAAAGAGGTTTGTAATATCGGCCCTAAATCGTGAGTAATTGTGATCCATACTATTAGGACGACATTGTCTCATAATAACTCTCCGGAAGTCACGTGGTGATCAAATAGAGATGCACATGTTAAATTATACTAGATCACCTTCTAATATTTAGCTTTCAGACAAAACCTATTTTCTTTATCGAAATGAACATATTGATATAGGAATGTATATAAAGGTAAAAATTGAAGTGAAGCAGTGGTAAAGCACTCGCCTCGCATTCGGGAGGACCCAGGTTTGATCCCATCCTGATTTCGGATTTCCAGTCTTTTCCTAAATCACTTCAAGAGAATACTGGGATGGTTCCTTAAACAAGCCCAGGCCGATTCTTACCCGTTCCCCTGTGTTCCTCTTCCAAGGCCTTGTGCTGTTCGAGGATATGTAAAACCAAATTAATAAAGGAAATAATGTAAGTACTTATTTATTCATAGTTTTCAGGTCATTGAAAAAATTATAAAATATTCTACTGCAATGTGGGCCGCACAGAGATGAACAAAACAATCCGTGACAATATACGTTGGTTAAGTGAGACAGTCCCCGCATAATTTAATGTGACATTTGAACCCTTATTTTACCCTCCGCCAGTGCTAGGATAGGAGGCGCCGTAACTTATAAGGCAGTTAAGCGTGAAAGCAATAGCCAACAGAGCGTGTGTATAGTATTTTTATTTGTACGCGTATTTCAAGTTACGTCAGGCTCTTCTGTCAGAAACATGTGTGATGTTAGTTCAAAAGCATTCGGAAATTAATTTAGGTCTATGTAAAACTAGTTATTTTCCATACAATTAATTTGTTTCAATTGAGTGTAAAACAAACTTTTTAAACTGGTTTTGTTGATTTCCTCCCATAAATAGGACACTATGTGTTAAGAAATATTAGTATTTGAAGCAAGTATACTTTTGATAAAATATTTAACTTTTTTTTTTTTTACTAAAAGTGTTCTTCTTGCTGTCAAACATACTGAAAGATAATTTTTATGTACGAATGATTCAGTGAGATAACGTGGGGACATTTACTATATTACCTCGTTTACTTCCGTTTTCTTAAATATATTTATTTATTTTATTTGTTTACCCACGTACAGCTCAGCCAAAGGCCGGTTTGCAACAAGTACGTGAATCACTACAATCCCTTTTACATCAATGCTTAAGCATAGTAAAAATTAACAGATTAGCGAGATAACAAATAACTGCTACAGTTTACGTTAATAATTACATGACCATGCGTATATTTCAAAACTATTGAAACATACCATTTTTAAATGTATTGCACAAAGGTAAATAAAATCAACTGTGCTATTACAGTGGACCTGAGTTTAGTTTCTCCGTATAGTACTTTAGTCTGCCGATCTGCTGGTCATTCCACATTTTGGCTGCTAAATACGTAAACGATTTTCTGTACATAGACGTGCCATGAACCGGAATTCTCACATTGTTTTTGTGACGTTTAAAATGTCCGTGATCAGGTATAAGTTGTTCTAACTTATTATAAAGATATTTTTGTTGTTTAGACCTTTCAATTTTTGCAGTCTGCCTGGCAAACTGTCGCAGTCTTCGAGTGTGCATATCCAGCCAACTATTCTCTGTCCATTCTAAGGTTACTGCAGAAATTAAAATTGCTAACGAAGTAAATTAAAGGAATTGAAATATATATTGATTCCTCACATTCTGATGGTGCCGTAACACAGATACCTTGCATTTTTCAATATTTCAAATGAAATTTATGCTGTATAATAATTTTACTGTCGTTCACTTGAATGAATTATCTGCAACCTTAGAATGGATAGAGTATAGAACATTGTAAATATTTGGTTATGTGCTCCCTTCTCTTTGAATTGTAGGCATATCGCAGACAAGCATTCTGTAACGTCTGTGACTTTCCTATTCATATAAACAGACCCGAGCAATAACTGAAAGGGGATAGAACCAAGAACACTGTTAGAAAAAATTTCCGTGAATTTACGGAAAAGTACTGGCAAAAATCATCCAGAAATCTTCGTAAAGTAACGGACACTCAGTTTTTCTTGATAACAGAACCCTCCGTAAAGTAACGGACAATCCGTTTTCCACAAAAATAAATTTAACTTTCTGAAATCTACTAGCACTCTACTTTCTAGAAATACTACATTTTCTTATTAGCTATGAATTATCGACATTCTGACGCACTATTTTGTAACCTGAAAAATTTTTCGAAGTTGCTGAGATTCGAACCGAGGACCTTATACTTACCAGGCAGAAACTCTAACCATTTATATATTTTTTTTTAATTTTATAAATCAAAATGTTTGGTGCAGCGGTGATGCGGAATCTTCCGCATCAACACTGCACCAACCATTCCCCCCTTTAGGTTTGACATATTTCGAGTGACCCCAGCAATTTTCGTTTGACAATTTGTATGGTGACGAGGTTTGAGACCCAATGGACAAACACAAATTAACACCCACCCTGACCTGGGAATCGAACCCAGAACCCCTCGCACCAAAGTCGGCCGCTCAACCAACTTTTTTTTTTATTAAAAATGTTTGGTACAATGGCAAGGCTGACGCCTCGCCACTACACCAAACATTCCCCCCCCCCTTTTAAGTTAATGAATGCAATCCCCCAGTAACATTGTATTGTGTAGTTGTCGTTGTAGTTGTAAGTTGGCTTTTGGCACACAGACAAGACGAACACAAACACCCAGTCCTGAACCCGAGGAAGTGGTTGTAAATGCCACCTCCCCGGCCGGGAATCGAACCCGGGACCCTTGCCTCAGCAGCCAGGAGCGCTAACCACTGAGCCAAGTGGCCGGACTCTGAGCCACGGGGGGTCGGCAACCATTGAACCACAGTGGCAATTTATCTGATGATGAGTTCCATGCAGTGGTAAGATATCATCTTTATAAGAGACAACTTTTGTATTTGACATCCAGGATTCATAACGATTATTAATACCACTTTTTTTTAAGAAACACAGTAAAATACCCTTTTAAAATTGTAGAAACATATTTTCATGAATTTATGGAAAGTTACGGTCAAACATCCGTAAACTGGCAATACGGACAAATTTCCGTAAACTAAATATTACGGAAGCCACTTCCGTAAAATGACAGTACTTTTCTGTAAATATTTCCGTGAATTTACGGAAATTTTTAACAGTGTGATCACAGATGTTTTTTTTATAATCAACATAGAAAATATACAGAATGAAAATTTTACGTAACAGTTTTTGCCAAAATTCATGAACAATTACCAGAATAAGTGACGCATTTACTCAGCGTAATATCTAACGCCGCATTTATTGTACACAATAGCGATGTCATAAGTAATAAATCAGAAAATTATCGCTCCTGCAAAATACTTGCTCTAAATAACTGTTTGGTATAGGATTTCCCTTGCTTAGTACAACCATGTTAACTTACAAACACTTGTACAGTTCTGTAATGTCTTTAGCATTATGTTATGTCCCTCGCCCTGTCAAGGTTACTAACGTTTCAGTCTGGGGTTTGATATGATTACATTAAG
The DNA here is from genome assembly GCA_003012365.1 of Medauroidea extradentata. Taxonomy (NCBI): domain Eukaryota; kingdom Metazoa; phylum Arthropoda; class Insecta; order Phasmatodea; family Phasmatidae; genus Medauroidea; species Medauroidea extradentata. Next base: position 7,229 of record PNEQ01058603.1, on the reverse strand, counting down.
AGGGATCATTCCATCAGAATCAGGTGAATATGCAATCACATGAACAAAAATACAAGGAATTCGTCTATTTTTATATTAATTCTCCACTTCCAGTCAATTTATTTCAACCTACTCTATCACATGTCTTGTCGTAAGGTAAAATAAAAGTTATTTGTACAAATATTTCTATTTAAGTTCTTTATCAACATTCCACCAATATGCTCATTAAATATATTCTTTTACTGTCTAAAGTTAGACAGAAACAAAGTTATAAATGTGTTATACGTAATTCTTTCGTGAATATTTTAATCAAAATGCGTATACATAAAAAGTTATGCATTTGTTCTGAACTTATACAACAATGAGGTATTACATTTAAAAAAAAGATATAGTATTTATGTAAAAATTAAAAATTTAACTGCAAACTTTTTAATTTAAGTGTCAAAGCATACTGAACAAAAAGAGTACAGATATTTTGTATCAACAATCACACTTATAGTTAAGATAGAGTGAGTGAGAGACTTTGGTCAGCACTGAACATCGAGGTCTTTAGCGCTGGTGAGTAGTGACATGAGGTGGCTTCGGAGCAGTACCGGAATGAAAGGGCGAGGGAAACGGGAGATCCCCGAGAAAACCCGCCGACCAACGGTACGATTCCTACATGCGAAGATCCGGGGGCCGACCCCGCCGGGAGGCGAACATGGATCGTTTTGGTGGAAGGCGAATGGTCTGACCATCCTGCCACCGCGGCTCCTAGTTAAGAGTGAAATTCATTGGTACATATTACACACATGCATAGCAAGAAGCGTTTCAAAATTAAGTTTTGAAAATAAAGGAAATAAACCATAATCATGCAACAAATGTGTCACAACATACGCATTGCTTACGAAAATCACGTGCGAAATATTACTAATCATGTTTTCACTTTTAAGTTATGTCGATATTATCGTTATAAGTAATTGGAAGATAGACGTACGTTTCTATAACAATTCTACAAAATAATAAATATACAAAACGTGTGCGTGTAAATTTATTTGGAAAAGATTACACGGAATCAATTTTTTTTAAATTTAATGTTACAATTTATCCATAATGGAATTTATAAAATGGTAATTTTGTTGTTAGTTTTGAACAAAATTAAATTTTCCTTACGGTTAAATGAAATCGACTAATGTCTACAAGCACGCGCAATTTAACTTCTTAAGCGCAAAGTGATATTGTATACCTTTCTTAGCAACGGAAGCAAAAGTCTACAAAAATTATACAGAAAAACACCTATTGCTTTAATTTGAAAAATTCTAAACAAAAGAGTCTGATATATTTCGAATTGCTCATAGCTAGAGACATGCAAAATTCGCGTTATTTTCTGACAGCTGACTAGACTCCAAGGTACTATAGGCTTGTTCGACGTCTCCCGCTGGCCGATATTGTCGTGACTTGACGCGGAGAATGCTTACATGGTAAAGACGTAACACACGTAAATGACATCACATAAAAGTTCGTGGCCAATTGAATCGCAGATTATGCTCTGTTATGTTTAGGAAAGAGAAGTTTAGTCTGCCACCAAATTATAACGCGAATTTTGCATGTCTCTACTCATAGCACGTGAAAGAATTTGTTCTCCAGTTTGGCCACACAGCGTGGTGCCGTCCATATCCCCCACTGTCCCCCTCGCCACACCACCCCCGGTGTGGTCGGAGCACCGACGCTGCTCGGCCGACGTTTGAGGACAAAAAATCCTTCAAGGGATGACCACGTTCGCTACAGTTAGCCTACGTACCTCCTTCTGCTTCATGACAGCCTGATACTAGAATCTCCTCTGCCTGCTTGTATTTCAATCAACTACAGTCGCCATTTTACTTCCTCGCCCTAACGCCCTCGAGCCGTAGAGGGGATAAGAAAAAGAAAGAAAAACAGTGGCTCAACTGACGAGGGTGTGCAACTGACATAGAACCACTTGTTCCAGTGGTTATCGAATGGAGTACAAAAAATAAATTCAGAACGTTGTGTTTTGCTAAGATTAATGTAATTACGTGTTAAAATAATATATAATTGTATAAAAATGGCATCAGGTACAGGCCTCTATTATAAAATTTGACACTTTCATTTCGGGGGGAGGGGCTGTCCTCCTTGCCCCTCCCCCTTTTCACGACAGTCCAATCTAGTAGCATAACTGTACAAATAGTGTTACAAACTATTTTCCGTAGGATTTTTTTTTGGCAGCAGGAACAGTGTGTTCATATACTAGGAACTAAACAAATAGTTGTGAGAACATTCTTAGTGTATTGTTTGATAACAGAGCACGAGATTTTAACCCTAACATTCCTCTCGGGATATGGGAGCTCGTCGGATAAAAAAAAAAGGCTATACTTGTAGGCCTGTATTGTACAATACCGAACTTTGAATTGAGAATAATTATTAATTTTTTATCGAGTTTGAGACTGGTAGTTGCGATGATGTTCCGAACCAAACAGTGTACACTGCCGCTCTGTATAATGCACTTAGAAGCGACTATTGGAGTTACCATATAATTGCTGACGTTACCCTGCTAACACAGTAAACACCGAAGAACAGATTTTTCAGTTCACTATAGCCTATAGCTGGAGCTAAAGGTACAGATTGTTAGCTCTACCATTCTTTACAGCTACGTGCATAGTTAGCTGTATGCAGGCATTAGAGCAGCATTGCAGGGAATGCAATGTTGTACTATAGTCTCTATGCATTGGCGTCACGAGCATGTATAGCGAGTCAGAAAGTGCAATTATCCTATCACAGAGCTGAAGACAAAATTCTTCCATCACGATTTTACACACTTGATAACTTATGATCATGATTCGATACTTTTTACGTTTATTGTTAAGATTTTATAAAAATGATGGTATTATTTATATTTTTGGTAATTCTAATATCAATTAATCTGTTGGCTTAAAACGAAAAAAATTGTGGTACATATAACTGACGAAAAGAAACACTTATTTTACAGACAGCGGTTTAAATTACCTCCTGTACTATCATTTAGAGTTTGCTACTATTCTGGCAATATAAAATCATGTCACCATACTTTATTATTACGAAAGTTAAAAATATCATTAATTGTACTCTTACATGTACTATCTTGTTATTGGTAAACGATCTTTTTCTGTGGTTCAGACAATAACTTTCATTTCGGTATGAAATATGTTTCCTCTATAAACTGTAAAAACATCACGAACCCTGAGTCTGCACACTTATAGTTTTGTTCTTAGCTCCTGTTACTTGGCCGGACGAATTTTGTCGCTCCCGTCTCTGTGTTCCTTTTTACACGCCAATTCCACGCATGGAAAGTAACAAAGACGAGAACCCTGACTTCGTACACAAAGGATGATACTCTCTCTTATTTTATTCATCAAATAGCGCCATTATCGAGAATACTATTTTTAATTAATTATGTTCCTTAAGTGCCGTTCACAATTACAGTTATACCCGAGTAAGGTGGAACGTGTATCGATGAAGATGGGATAGCGAGTGACGTGGAGCAGTCTTAACAATCGCCTTAAATTCAGAAGAACCTGTAGCTTATATTTCCGGTTTGCCCACGTAAAACCCTCCAAAAGTATGGCATTGTCCTACACATCTTTATAGCTTTAGTATTTATTTAACTGTATATTGGTTGAGAGTGTGGGTATAGAAAGGCAAGGATTCTTAAATGGTTAATGTAAATTCACCTCCCCCACCCTTTCCTTTCTTACTTCCAGAGAAAAAAAAATGTCACCATTTATATTTTAATTCTGAAACCTATAAAGAATTTTTAAACTGCCATAGTGTGACAAAAAAAGTACGAAATTTTGTTTTATTATCACCTACATGGCTCTTAAGGCCTTGTTACGGAGTTTTGCAGTGATTTCGAAAATATATTTTTTATTGCTACCTAATACTCATATCAAAATTTCGCTGCGCAGTTTTGACAATTATATGTTATAATTTGTAGCTGAATTTTTTTATAGAATTACACTGAACGGTTTTTTAGATTTCATTACCAAAATACCACGTTTTTCGTCGTGAAAATAAGCAAAAATGAAGGAAATAATTTTTTTTTTTTTGCTGGCGAATGGTACATTGTTTAAAAAAACGCGTCTACAGTATTGTGCATCGTATGATTGCACATTGATTCAAAATTTTAAAAACTTTTGGTTAAAAAATATTTGAGTTATTGGCACCAGTTTGAAAAAAACTCGGGAACAAGCTCTTATGCTTAAACATAGTGTGTTCTATGTGTTTTTTGACACGTTTCCCGAGTGTGTTAAAACTGGTAAAGAAAATACATTCCACGTAACGACAAAATGCAACTAAAAGCGGTAACAAGCTAACAATTCTGATTTTTAACCCTCCGAATCAAACAAAATTGTGATTTTCCAGACTGAATTATCTCAAAATGTTACAACAGAATGCGAACGAAACAATGATAGAAACGGGCTTACGATTTTTCTAAAGTTTCGTCTAGTTAAATGGCAGAGTCACAATTTTAAGTCACGTTAGAAATCAGTAAGACAGGTGACATGTAATACTTTGATCGTAACAACAACGTGGTATTTGCTGCGTATGCCAATGTGTCACAATTTCTTCCGGTCGTTAATATTGCAATAATAACACTTAAATGTGAAGACTACGTATTTTTAAGAAATTACTTTTCATGGCACCCGATTAAGTTTTAAAATGACTATTTAAAATATTTTTTTCCTTTTTCTTCACATATTGATTACGTCCCGATAACACATTTGCAGCCCTTATTATTATTATTATTATTATTATTTTATTTTTTTTTTTTTTTTTTTTTTTTTTTTTTTTTTTTTTTTTTTTTTTTTTTTTTTTTTTTTTTTTTTTTTTTTTTTTTTTTTTACTGAGCTGTGTTATGCTCAAAATATTTTTGCTGTGTTGACGACGTTTTATTTCAAGTAGGGCCTACAGCGTAAGTAATTTTCATCATAGCCTTTTAATCAATGTGGAACATGAATGAGCTTAGTAATTGTTGCAGATTGGATTTTTAATTTTTAAATTCACACGTTAATCTGTTAAATAATTCAATTTTTCCTTGATCTTCCTCTGACACCTGTTATTTATTGGAGCTCTTTTGATTAGAAAGTGGGAATACATAACCTATGTGTGAAAATATTTTTCCGAACTTGGTATGAAAACAATGTCATAGAAGACGTGAGGCAAATGACAGCTTATGTTCACAAGAAAATAATCCATGTTTCTTCGTTGCACATTTACCTAACATGCACAGTCAGAAATGCTCCCATACCTGGCCAGTACCTGATCATACTAAATATTTTAGATCAATGACGGCGTATATAACTTCAACATGTTCTTGGTAGTTGTAACCATAAAAATATAAAGTGTTACAACTAATGATGTACTTGTGTATCGTGTGAAACATAAATGTTTAGCACAATGTTCTACAGCCAAGATACTATTAGACTTCGGCAAACAAGAACTGCAAGGCACTACAGTAAGCTATCGGGAGAATTTAGTAAGTGGGTAAAGTAGTACGTGTTAGAAAAATAAAGCCAATTTATTTATTTTTTAATTCATTACTTATGATTTTTGTTCATACAGTCGCGTTGAACCACCTTTTGAGACCAAATACAGTTTAGAATTTAATTATAATGCTGTTAAATGCGATAACCAATTAAGGAAATTCTGCAAGTCGAGAATGACGGTTTTATCATTATTCTGTCATAATAAGTTACCGGTAAAACCTTTCGTTTTGTTCAGATCGTTTCTTGTAAGCAGATGTGACTTTAGACACGTGGACTGACTTTAGGACATTACAAATAACATTTTTCGCTTTTGTGGCAGCTCTGAGTAAAGAAATTTACTTGCTATAAAATCCAAATAATAAACGTCTGTATGAAATTAAAATAAAATTGTCTCGCAGTAGACCATCCTGAAAAATAAAACTGTCTAAAAGTGTCCCAAAGTCACCCCCGCTTATGGTATGCTATCAAAATGAGTCGAAATTACAGCGAAGTGACTATTGTTGTAGGTAGATTATAGCCTATATAAAACTATTAAAATTTTCCGATATGAATAATTTAAAAACATTCCCGACATGCTGTACTTTTTGGACGATAAAGCATTTTCTAGTTTATTTTCAAAACCATATATTTAATTTCATTTTTTCCGACAACAGGCAAAACAAATCTAAGTTAATAAATAGGTCAGTATAATCTGAATATAAAGGAAATTATTAAAACTCAGCTTTGTACTGTCCTTTACTCACACATCCCTTTACGTATTGTTAACATTGTCACCTAACAGTACCAGTTAAATGTTTTAACTATATAATTAAGTACAGGTTTTTTCTCTTGTCGTAAACAGCATTAAATAGTGACTTTTATCTAAATGGGCTTTGTTGCAATTTTTACAAAACTCTTTCTTTCCGCTTGAAAATACTTACTTTTCAAGAATAAACATAGCCGAAGCCTGTGACTCGACCAAGCACTCGACACACCTCCAGTTCGCTGCTTGTCTCCTAATACTTTGTCGCAGTAGTTTTGTCGTTCCCACCTCTCCAAGACAGTGTGTGAGTGCGCGCGCATCGTCAAAGAAAAAAAAAAAGAAACAACCTCCCTATTGGTTACAGCATCCATCATGTGTCACCGCACGCAACACCCCCTCGTACAACCCCCAGCGTAGTGGGGAGAGGAAAAAAAACGTTCGGTGAAGAGACGAGTCGTAGAACTGACATAGACCCACTAGTAGTATACTCAATGTTTCATTTCGCGATACCATCACGAAGTGACATACCTCCTAGTATGGTGGTGTCTCCTGGTATACGACTAGCAGATGGCAGCGCGGCAGTGCTAGCAGTGTGCGAGAAAGACAAACGTCATAGGTCTGGCAACACGAACCTCCCACTGTGCCATGTTCTCCTGGTCGCCGAAGTAGAGTTTGCGGCGCAGCGGTCGCGCGGCGAGCGATTCTGGAACAGCGTTTCCGACCCCTTTGCGCTAGCTAATAACGCTTATATGTTGTCTGTCTGTCGTCTGGTCCTAGATAATATGTATGCCGACCATGGTCATATAGTTAGGTCTGGCAACTGCCTATCTTTCGCAATGCTTGGCCGCGTGCGCTTAGTGAAGCTCGCGGCGGCTTGCGAACTACGAGCGCTAGTAGTAGGTTGACCCATCGTCTGCATTGTTATTGATAGGCGTTTCGGACATTCTCGGTTACTACAATTTATAGAGTTTTGCAAATAACTTGTCGCA
>PNEQ01058600.1:0-11123 GCA_003012365.1 Medauroidea extradentata | reverse complement strand
AAAAAAAAAAAAAAAAAAAAAAAAAAAAAAAAAAAAAAAAAAAAAAAAAAAAAAAAAAAAAAAAAAAAAAAAAAAAAAAAAAAAAAAAAAAAAAAAAAAAAAAAAAAAAAAAAAAAAAAAAAAAAAAAAAAAAAAAAAAAAAGAAGCTTCCTACTAGCTCCCAATTAAAAATTCTGCCTCGAATTCACTTGCAAAACAATTACAACTCCTTGCCTAAAACAGAAACTTGCAGTAAGGGTAAAAAATACGGAGTTTCATTTTAGACATGTAAACTGTACAAATATTCAAAAGCAAAAAAAGAATGAACTCCTTAAGTGTGAATAAAAGCATTACTATTTGTTCAATTGTTATTAATATGTATTTTTAACTTCTTGTTAGAATTTTAATCTTTCTCATCTATTCAGCTGAACACTACATATTTTTGACACAGTATATTGTATTTTGTAACAACGACAATCAAGTGAGTACATTCTATGTTATTTCCAATTTTAAATCACATGTACAGTACTATATTTAAGGTGTGTTTACTAATCATTCATAATTTCACATATAATTTTGAGAGTACTGTACACAGATGCAAGTAATCTTGCAGATGTAAAAGGGTAAAACTTATGATTTGATGTATATTTTAAGTAGAATTAAACTATACTAGCTCATTAGCAATGTATTAAAAATTTTACTAGTGCCAAATAAACAAAATGGTTTTCTAGTCTTTCATTTACGGCGACCGTCTGGCTGCCATGTAAAGAGTGTTGCAGCATGCTAGCAAACCACGTTTTTCAAAAAAAAAAAAATCTCAACGTGTTTCTATGTGTGCATTTACGGAAAAACCAACATTTCAAATTATTTCGGAATGGTAGTTTCAAAACATTACTTAACTTAGAAAGATCATTTTGGAGCCTCTCAAAACGGCTGAAAACGACTTTTTCAATCTATTACAACTAAACAATTACTCATGAGATTCGTGTAAAACTACAATAGAGAGGTGTATTGGACTTTGCTTAAAACGTTCCATCAATAAAAAGACTGGGTTACCACTGAGTGTGTCAGTCAGGCGAGTGACCTACGATACCACTGCACGCCTTTTCAGTGTCTCATGCTAGAGGCGACACCGCACCAGATGAGTCGGCCAATGTCGCCCTTGGCGGCGTGCCTCACTCACACAAACCCATAGCCACCAGGCAGGCGCCTTAACGGGAAGGCGTTAAAAACGTTTGCTAGTTTTCTAAACACTCACCCAAACAGTTAAAAATTCTACAATTAAAAACGTGGAAATTTACACATAAAAGTGGACATCTTGTAATCTAGCCACAGCTATCCATAAACCAAACTTTTAAAGTCTTTTTCTGCAATTGCTCACTTTGAAAAGTGAAATTTTGCTTCAAAAACAAAAGTGACAATGCTCCAACAGACCTCTTTTTGCACTTTCTTACACTCATAATACTGCTGGGTATAACATTTTCAGTCTGAATTGTGTCCATATTTATCTTAACTGAACAATGAAACCAGAATTCCCAAATGTAATAAAAATTAAACAAAACTTTGTAAACAAAAAATGAGGATTAAGATGTATATGTCGTCAGAGAAATTAAGAGTGTAAATTAAAATAAATATATTTCTAAGAACAACATATAAACCTCTGTTTTAGGGGGTGCACATACAATACACAGATGTGAACTCCATCATCACAGTCACCTGAATACTGGCGGGGGGAATCCCTGTGATTGGCACGGCAACACAAATGGCAATTGTGCGTGTGTCCTGAATGACTCTCCAGTCCGGGAACCAGGGAACTTCGGAGGTGAACCACCAATAGGCTCTGTTGAGAATTTTATTGATTTAAAAGAGTAAATTTACTCTTAGAAGCACTGTTGCCTGAATGTTGGTTTGGTATATATTTATAAAGCAAATATTGTTTCTAAAATGATACACAAATGGTAACCAAATGCTTTTGCTATGCATTATGCTATACTCTTTTTAGTTCTAGAGTGTTCACTTTTATACTTAGCAAATTAAAACATAAAACCAAAATATAAATAAGACTGTCTGTGAAAACTGTGAGATGAATATAGAGTTCACTTAAAATTTGAAACTTATCAATTTAGAAAATGTAATAATCATAATTCTTTAGCAATAAGTTGCGAGAGGAAACTTAGCCGACATAACGTTAAAAATAATATCATGACACTGTTTAAAAATACAACGAAAACTTTGTGTTTAGAGAAAAGGATTATTACAAGGAATTTAAAAACTCCAAATGAATAACAATAAACATCAACCTTTTCACAGCGCTAACCTATTCAACTGGTTTATTAACGGACAAGTCAATGAATACTATGAGGGGACTTTCAGTATGAGGACTCCATTGTCAAGCAGAAATAGCACATATTTCCTGCCAAACGTACAGCCAAATAAAAGGGAAGATGTATTGTACTAATGAAAGAAAGGAAGTAGATGACTGACCTAGAACTAGGCAGAGGATGTGCTTGGGCCTGACACAGCAATGACACGGATGAGCCCTCAGGCCTTCTGAGCACCGTTACCTTGGCCGTGGGTGGGACATTCGGAGCAGTGCTACTAACCGGCTCTACGTCACACAACAATGTCATGTTCAACTTTGGCCATCTACATACAACTTCATTCTTATATACAATTTAAAATTTTCTTTACAACATGCATGTACACATACACACACACACACTCTGAGAGAATGTAAAGTCATAACTCATAACAAACTCAGTTAGAAGCTACCCAACATAGCACTTACATAATTATCACAATCTCATACTTTCCAACTTTCCAAGAAGAGAATTAGTAAAACACCTACTAAATGTTAAATTTTAGCGTAAATTGCACACTGCAATTTTGTATCGAAATTCATTACTCTCACGTTTTGACCGGTTTATGCAAATTTATCAAACTATAAATAAGGTTAACAGGTTTACAGTTCCAGAAAGTTATTGAAATATTTTTAAATAAGAATATACATAAATAGACCCATTTGAAAACATTCTGCGAAACCAAATTCCACTAACTATTTTCCTATTCTATGAAACTTTTGCATCTTATAATTGTGTTTAAAACTTATGCAATTATTTAAACAGAAAAAAAAACAGTATTGCACTTACTATAACGAAAAATATCAGAATAAGATAGACAAAAATCTGAACAGTTATAATAGTTTATTTAATGTTACAGTGCCATTAAAAATGTGATTATACATAATGAATTTTGCTGCTGCATTTTCATTCAAATTAGCATTGCAGGCGTTTCTATTATATGTATAACAAAATACAAGCCATACTTTTTGTTCCTGCCACAATATTTTATTTTTAAAATTTTTATCATAGGTTTTTTTCTGGAATATTTTCATAGCTTACAATTGTCATTATAAGGTATAAATTATGGATTAGTCAAATATCTCAAATATAGCATTAACTGAATTGTTTTGAGGAACTGTAAAACTATTTTTTTTCCCGGAATTAATATTACGGGGAATTGGTCCTTCTCAGTTCAGAATTTATTACTTTTCTCAGAATTCAGGGAATAGAGCCGTTTAAAGTTTTTCTCTTTGACTAGGCATAGTTCACAGTTTATTTCACTTTTTGGAATCCATATGGCGTGGTTTCTGTTACTTTTTTGACAATTGTAGTCGCTTTCGTAGCTAGAGAACTTTTTTCATATCAGCTGTTTTCCCGTTACAAAATAATTAAGGTACTAACGCTGAAGAAAATTGAATAAGTTTATATCTATGTCCTATCATGTCAAAAATGTTGATAAATCCACCAAAACAAAAGTTCTTGAGAAAAAATTTATAAATTTACAGGGCTAGAGATCAATCCCCCTTAATCCAAGATAAGAATTAAAAGACGAAATCTCAGTTTATTTTCAAGAATTTAAGAAACTAGGTACTTCAAACTCTCGGGTACACTGTCAACACAGTATGTGTGTTTGACTATACACTAAGAGAGGAAAGTTATCAGATAGCAATTCTAAGATGCATTTGCTCTACAAAATCAACTCAACACTACGCTAAAAGTTTTCTTTACGGTTTTTACATAAGTGAAATAAAATATATTGTTTCTTTCAAGTACTGTATTTTCTGGTAGAATTTTAACTTATGATAGCACAGAAACTTCACCCTCATAAGTAATATTAAGAAGCTTCTGGCTTAAATAATTTTGCACATTGTGCATGTACATCTAACTATTTTAAGAAATTTTCTTGGGTAATAAATATTAGTTCTTTCTGCCCCACCACAAACGTCTTAACAGAATGCTATTGTAGTTAAATAAACTACTTTATGGCTATTTCTAGTACCTATGGCAAAATACTAATTTTATATTTGTATGAAATTTTGTTAGTTTTGTAGATGCTAATTGGGAGTACATTATCCTCGTGCAAAAAATTAGCTGAAACCCATCACATGTAGTTTCATTATGTTTATTGGTTGTCACGTGTGCCTAAAAGCAAAACATGCAAATTTTGAATCACCGCTATGAGAAAACTAGCCAAGCTTTTTTTCATTAAATAAAAAAAGAAGAAAATCTACTCTCAAGCTACAAAATTAAGATTATTTCATACAAATATAAAATTCTGGTATGTTATGCAAGATGGTGGCAGATGTTCCACCTTAAGCGTGTTTCATTCATTCCTACGAGATTCTGAATTCATTGTCAGTATTAAGTAACACTGTCAACTGAGAATGTGTGTGTGTTTAGTGCAAATTGTCCCCCCCCCTCCCCCAAAAAAAAATTTGTACTTGAACCCAATTACACTTCCTGTATACTTTTACTATCCCTGATGCTGTACAGTAAACCTTTTGTATACGGACCCCTCACGGTTCCCTAGAATAGGGTCTTTATATAGGGGTGGTCTTTATAAAGAGGTTGAATTATACAGTGAAACCCCCATTTTAAACCTCACGGTTTTTGACGAAAGGGTTGTTATAAAAGGGGTTTTACTGTATGTAAAAAAGGTTTACCGTAAAATAACTGTACTGTGGTGCCTTTATGCATGAAAAAGCTATATGCCAAAATGTTATAGTAGGATTTTACTGTAATACACTGGAATTTTCAAAAGAGAATATCAAAACTTTTTGTAAACATTCCTCATATTCAGGGGTGGGGGGGAAGAGTAAAAATAAATTATACTGTAAATGTAAATAACCGGTGTGGAAACACTTTAATTCCTTGCTACAACTTGCCTAATATGGTGCATGGACAGAATGACTATGTACCTTCTTAAACAGCAGACATAGTTTAAAATGTTGACAGCAGAAATAATGTGACATGATGTAGCAAGAGTCTGATCAGTAAGGTCATGCCAGCATGATGGCATCCAAGTCCATCCTCTGCTATCAGACAAAACCTGTCTGACCCAAGACAATGGCCCTGATGAGGAGCCTGTCTGGTCACCTTGCAAAAATGCACAAATTTGTATTTGTAGAAGTTCATTTTGTTGTATTTATTACTTTATTTAGAGGATTTTGAATTTTATTGAGTTGAATGTTAGGTTTGTAGGCTTGTTGTGATAGCATGTAGTCACTGCAACTAGTATGTGTTACGGGGATTCCACCATAGTTCATTAGAGAGGGATTTACGCAAGGATAACGAGAGATTGAGTATGTACAGAAGAACAACTTGAATTTTCGCAGGGTTGGCCGTGTGCTGTAATATTTCACCTATTAAATCTGAGGTGTTTCGCACATATCAGAGTGATAACCACAACTCAACGTCGATGAACTTCTGCACAATAAATTTTTTAATTTTGTATATTTTTAATTAGTAGTGCTATGCTTATTACTGATTTGTCAGTATTACGGTTTTCCAGTATAAACATGCTACGACTACATTATGCAGGCATAGGTTGAATGATCATTACCATATTTTCATTTAATATTTTTTTGTAAGTATATCAGAGTGTTGTGTCTAGTTCCACATTAAATTAATTTATTAATATCACAAAAACTAACATCCCTTACCACACAAATCAATCAACAGTTTGGAATTAATTCTTACTGAGAGTAGTAAGAGATATGGAAAACAGTAGTAATGTTTGATTACACTGTCTACAAGCTACACAACTACTTGTTAAACTATTAAACTAAAAACTTTAGTAGGGCACCTTTTTAAATTGTTTTATTCCTGTCAAAAGAACAGCTTATAATAAACACAGAAAAATAAGAATTTCCATAAAATTTTGATTTAAAAAACATGTAAAGCTCTTGAAATATTACATGTACATGACGTAGAGCATTAACCTGTTCCATTGTATGTACTGTGCAACAAAAAATTTTATTTTGTACTTTCATTATTTCAGTCATTTATTAAAAGTGAAATTCATTAAAATCTCATACTTGTTGGCATAAAAATGTCCTCCTTTTAACTTACACTTTATAACATTAGCATCAGTGTTAGACTTCCAAAGTTACAGAGCACAGTAGTCGCAAACAATGCAGTCGAACCCTCACCTGAACACTGGAACGGGATACGACTGTGCTTCACACAACAGGCTGTAGCTAGAGTTTCTCTCTGCTTCAAAAGAGTCTGATTTTGCAGACTTGGGGAATTTGGGAGAAACTCTCCCCATGGGCTCTGATGGAAAAAACATAACACCAACACTACATTTGCAAACAACAGCTAGGAATTGAACGTCACCTGAAGGCAGGAGCTGGGTAACCCTGCGCTCTGCAGAACAACAGAAAAGGTTTGTTCAGTTTAGCGCGGTATGTTTTTGATGTTTCTGTTTCCAGCCCAGGAATTTTTGGAGGTGATGCACCTGACGGTTCTGAATAGAATAAATTATAGCTTGTGTTATTTTATATGTCTTATTTCAAACAACTTTGACCTCCTTCTAAGCAAGTCCATTTCACCCAATTATTCAGTTCAGTTTTACTTGACAATGCTTACATAATTACTAGAAGCACTCTTGAAAAATTTACTTATAGCAATTTACTAACACAATTGTTCCGTAAATAACATATAAATGTTATCTAAATGTTGAAACCAGTACTGATTCTTTACTGCAGATATAATATTTTTCACTTATGAAAATATTTCATCTAATAAATTTTTCTATATTCTTTAATTTAGTTGGTGATTAATCCAGTTACATTTTTTTTACTGAATGTGGATCTGACATGTCGTTCAGACTGAAATGAATACTACAAAACATATAACAGTAGCATTATATTGCAAGAAAACACACTATCGCCTGAATGTTGGGATTGGACAACTTTGAAAATACATTGCAATACTTTTTTTTTTTGCAATTATTTAATGAATCCATAGCTGTAAATTTCTATGTGAGAAATAATAGAGACAGACAAGGAAAGGTTCTTTGTTACAGAAACATACAGCATGGAATGTTGTCCTTATGCTCCCTCACTGCTGCACTTCAGACAAGGAAAGCAATTTCATGTGAGCAGTCACCTTATGATGGCAACATACATAATTCAGTTTAAAATTGTAAGATTCTCGAAGCCAATATGTAATTAAAAAACTGCCCATTTTCTGAGCAAACGTTTTTCGGGTAATGTATTCCAGAAGAACAAACACTGACGCTGACATCTCTTGTACATTTAATTAATTGTGGTTCAACAGAACAAGCTTAATAAATGCATCATTCTGGGTAAATGTTTGCTCATAAAGTTGATAAATATTATGATGGACACTGTTTTTTAGTTTTTCCATACTGATTTTCAAAAATTCTAAAGAGACTGTATCCCTATCTGTTGAGCCATTAGAAATATGTATGCATTTTGTGGCAAAACTAATGAATGTACATTCAATATAAAAAGCTACAAAAACAAAACACATTTCAAAGGAGGATTGCCGAGTATTTTCAAGCTACCATGCACACTTTGAACTGTATTTCCAAGTCTATTAATAGCTAAATCTTATATCACAGCTGTATTTGAAAATTAACTACCCATATAGATACGAAACTAATGACTGTGCCTACAATGTACTTTGCTACAAATTTACCACAGAGTACCAGTATTGTAATTCAAGCAGGACAATGGAAAAGCAATACACCAGTTCAGAACTTTGCACGTATATATGCAATGTGTATATGTGTAACTTATATTCATTTAATTATTTGTGTTTACTTTTTGCAGTAATTATGCTTATTTGTATGTCTTTTTCAAATAGTTTTACAAAGTTGTTTAAATCGAAATTACTCATTTTAGGTTTAATGTTTGCTAGAGATATTGCTCTTGGAACTTCTGGGATTGTAATAGAAGGTTGTAAGACTGGGCTACATTGTAAGTAGTAGTTCTTCATTCCCACGGTCGAGAAGGTATTTTTTTTTTGTTTAGCTTAGTCTGAATGGCTGCTACCAGGTCACTATATGTCCTGATTTATTGAGGCAAAACAACCTCTGGCAGCCTACAGGACATGTTGGGGTTCCTTGTTCCCACCATTGGTGCAAGCTTTCACCAACGCCAGTTGTTGCAATGCCATTAGGGCGTCGGGACGATAGTGACCATTTTTGATTGTGTTGACTTCGATTGGATTTAATGATACCATTTCAGATTGTAGAATGTCTTTGGAAAGATGTAGCTGGAGTACAGCTGGTTATGTAACTGCATTTTGTTGCTAAATGTTGACAAAAGTTGAATAATAACTGTCCTCTTTCTTTTTGTAACACTCCCTAAATGAATTGTCAAGTAATATCGCCTAGTACCCAGTGCGTGGGATAGGATGTATATTTTTTGAAAATCTTGTCCTGCTTCCAAGATTTATCATAGTAGAGTAAGTGGCACGTCACATGTGTGTATGTCTTGATTCCCATTATCAATCATCAGCTTCTGTACCTCAAACATACCAAAAGCATAAAAATAATAGTATAGCGAAAATTCAACAGCTTCACTTGATCTAAGCAGAGATGTAAGTTGCATGGCACTGCAATGTTAGGAGGCGAGGAGACACACTTTATCATATAATATTATTGTTAATTCTTCAGCAAAGAACTGACTTTCAGAATATTTAAACAAAATGCAAACTTGAAGAAAAATTGCTCAGCATACTATTGCTTGAACAGGTCTTATTAACACTCTTCTAATAAAATATTATTCCAGCACAACGTCCAGCACCAAAATCAAATATACATAAATTTGCAACATTAAGCTGAAAGAATCTTATCACCATGGGAAAACACCTGCTCAAAAAATTGGTAAAAACTGTAATTGCCTTTCTAAGGTCTTTACATATATGAAGACATCCTAATAGCTCGGATAAGTTTACCTTTGTTCATGTGTACCTACATTTAAAAACAGGTGAGAAAATATGGAAAATGGATGGAAAATAAATTAAGCATGTTGTTCAGCACAACAAAAAATCAGCTACTACTATTTAGGTACTCAGAATGAAAGAATGATTAAAACTGCAGGGCCAGAGGAAGAAAAACTGAGCCCGTACATACCTTGGCAACACAAGTCCTGGGTCGTCCTCGCACACGACCACTACAACATCCAGGGCCGGATTTATGCACCTAGAAGCCCTAGGCCCGCGAGTACCATTTTCAACAGCACATTTAAAATTATTACGCTCTGACCACTCAATATGTATAGTAATAATAACAACAATTAGATTATTACATTATTAGATAATAATAATTCAACTTAACTGTACAGTCATTTGAAAATAAATAACTCATTGACCACAGAGCAGAAAATACTAATAAAGAACACGTAATTCAGCAATGTGAAAACCGAAGCCATTCAAATTTTTTTACTTGTTCCTATATTGGCTCTCTTAAAATCAACGATGTAAAATTCTTCTCTTTTATCCCTCGGAGCAAGTGTGCTCCTGTGAAAGTAGAGTTGTAAGGCGGAGCATAGTGGTAAATCCGGCCCGGCAAACATCAACACTACGTCCTCTCGTGCAGCATCATGCTGGCTCACCTGAACACTGGGACAGGGAAACCTTGCGCTGGACAAAGGATGGCAAAACTCTGCTCAGATGCCCTTGCGAACGAGTTGATTTTATCATCAGTAGAAAACTTAGGAGCTTTTGAGCCAACTGGTTCTACAAGCAAAATTTTGAGGACATAAAGAGAGAAATGTTTAATAATGTGTGCAAAGCCAAAATACAACCAAATAAATGATGGGCTAACATCAAACTAAGATTGCAACAAAAATAAAATAGTCCATGAATTTTTATAATGTTATTGATATTAAAAAAGCATTTGTGTTTATTTTATTTGAACCTACTTATCATTAGATAAATTACACGAGCAATATAGCAAGAGAAAAAGTATCAGAACAACTGTTTCTTTGATTACAGATATATTTGGGCCACATACAATTAGGGTTACCAGACGTCCGGAAATTTCCGGACATTTCCTACAATTTAAACCTTAGCCCAGTGTCCGGGAAGAATTTCCGAATAATTGTAAATTTCCTACATTTCCTATATTTTGCCGTCAAAAGCTCAATATTAGTCCCAAACATGGCCGCTGCGCTCCTACGAACACCATTATAGTCACTTAGTGTTCTATGTACAATATTGATCGTCCGTCTCGCTGACAGCGTTGTCAATGTCAGTATTGCATACCTTTGTGTCTATTGTTATGATATATGCGGCGAGAGTGATATTGCATATTTGTTTACATATTAAATTTATATATTTTTATTATTTATTTACATTATGTTCATTTTGTGATATTTTAGGATGTCCTACATTTTCTAGCAATGTCCTACATTTTGGACCATGTGTGTCCTACATTTTAATAGAAGCATCTAGTAACCCTACATACAATTGTCTGAAAATGAAAATACACAGTACAGCAAATGACTTGGAAAAAAAATTTGTTAAGAGAATAGTAATCTGCCAAACCTCTTAAACTTTTGCATTCATATTACAGATCACTTATGTTGGCTAGCATTATAATTTTTTACAAATTTAATGTAATGAGTAGCACTAAATGTTTATCCTTTAATGATGGACAATAAATATATAAAAGGAAAACGGAGGCAGTATTCTGGATGGTACAAAGAATAATACTGTATTACTTTGACAGCGTACATGCAGATTATAAATTGTAAATATATTAAGTTTTTTTTTTTTTTTTTTTTTTTTTTTTTTTTTTTTTTTTTTTTTTTTTTTTTTTTTTTT
>PNEQ01058599.1:0-11123 GCA_003012365.1 Medauroidea extradentata | reverse complement strand
ACTCTACTTTAAAATTCCTTGACTATTTTATATTTAAATTTTGAAAAGATGAATTTAAATTAACATGTCCCCAATTACTAGGTTATTGAATTCTGTTGTATCATACCGGACACCTGACAAACTCACCCTGAAAATGGCATATAGCCTGTTAAGAAAGATTTACATATAAATTTAAATAAGAAAATAAAAACACCTTTTAGAGATTTAACCAAGATGGGGAAGTGGCTGAACACTTCACAGCACACAGAGAGCATGTTGCGTATCTAACAGCGACCGAGAGAACACTGGCAGTGGCACGTGAACAACGGTGGAGAATGCCGAGCGCGCCGGGTATTCATGTGAGGGGAAAGGAAGATAAAAGCAAATACCGTTACAGCTGGAGAGAGGAAGAATGAATCACCTCTTGCCGCGTGCAGTTCAGTTCTTGCCACTAGAAACGCAACACGGCGCACAAAAACCTATTTTTTGCAGATTTCCTTGAAATTTGAAATAAAAAAAAAAAATTAAAAAATCACCTATTCCCAAAAACGGGTCGTTATAGACAGGTGGTCGTTATAAAATGGGTCGTTATAAAGAGGTTTTACTGTATGTACTATAAATTCATATTAATCAGACAAGGTGAGCAAAAATTTACAAGTGAGTTGAGAGTATTGCATCACGGAAGGGAAGTCAGTTAGATCAAAAAGGGAACACTGACTTGTTTTCATACGCTAGCAAATGTTCGCTACCCCTGACTCTCTGGATGGTCACCTTTAGCACTTGTGTCACGACTGACTATGATCACCGTGTTGTCTGTCCTCATTGCACTTTGCATCCCTGTCCCTACATACCGAAGTGAAAATCTCTTCCTGGCCATCCTTGTCATCTAAACAGACCATGAGAGAATTAAGGAATGAGTGACCAACTCAACCAACTGACAAGACACTTGTGAGTAGTTTCTCAGGCTGTAGTGTGATGTGTTTACTGTTGTCGATCTGTGCATGTGTTTCCAAGCTTCTTCATCAGTTTACCGAGTCAAACAGTAAGTAATTTTTGTCTCCTAAATGTGGAATTGCTTTTAATCATTGAAAGAAATTCTAATGTCAGTGTGGGGGAACTACTTTAGGATATGCAAAGAGCTTCTTGCTATGGTGAGTAATTTCACATTTTAACACGTACCTCTATGACAGAACTTCAGTTCAAATAACTAATCATTCTTCATTACACCAACTACAATTTTTCAAGAATTCGAAAGGCAAGACATATACAGAATGTAAGAGTATATGTTTATGAACACAAATTTAGATAATTTTTTTATGAAGCTGACTGATAATCAGATTTTTGTTTAATTTCAATTCTTTTACTGTAAATTTTTAAAGCACATTTTTTTTGCAGCCTAAAAATATCACAGGTACATTGTGAATACAAAATTATTTGGTTCTGGAAAATTGCTTCGCTTAAAGTAGTTTTTCCATGATATGTAATTCTATGAATGTGACCACGACGTTAAGCCATGTACACTATACCCCCGATTTTACGAATACTCACGGTTCCTCTCATCGCATTCGTAAAATCGCTGCCTTCGTAAATTCGATAGCGGCTTATTTTTGCCCCCCCCCCCTACCATAAAGAAAATTTTAAAATTGCATTTTTTCTGCAAAGTGTCTCTAGGCCCCGACTTCCGTAGCATTTTGCGGGAAATTAATTAGCGTAGTAATGTAAACATAAATTGATATCAATCGCCAGACGTCACACTGTTGAGCGGTAGATATAACCGACCCTTGTCCCCAAAATATGAGAAAATCGAGATTCCGAGTGTCTTCTCTCTAGCGAATAGACCGACTTCCGTAGCATTTAACGGAAAAATAACGCAAGTGATAGTTGAAATATAAATTTATATCAATAGGCAGACGTCTTACGATCAAAAGAACACCGCTAAACAATAGATATGATCGACCTTTGTCCTAAAAAAAAGAGAAAACCGAGCTGTCGAGTGCCTTCTCACGAGTGAATAGCCCGATTTGCATAGCGTTTAATGGAAAAAAAAAGTAGGCATTCCTTACTAGTAAAATGCCCTTGTAAATTATTCACCAAAGAAAGAAGGAATAAGCTGATTTATTTATTCATTGCGCAATTTTATATAACTTAACTTAAAAACATTCCCTCGATGTTGTTGATGAATTGTTCGAGAACGTAGATACTAGTAGCGTGCTGAGCGGACAGATAGCGCAACTATACGAACGTTCACAAGATAGCAGATAGATAGCGGGCACCGTGCATATACCGACGTTGTTCCAAAAACGCAATTTTGTGACGTTCTTACCTAAAATCGTCTACAATTACATGTATAAGTGATTGAAAATAATCACTTTCACAGTCAGTATATGCTGTTAAAATAAATCAGGAGTTCCGGGATTACGTAATACACGAACGTTTATTTATTTTCCAAGTTCGACATACCCGGAGACTAATGTTTCTACACTTGGAAAATAGGTAGCGCTATTATCGTGCTCACATGTGAAACGCACGTTTTACGACACGCAGTAACGCATTGTTTAAGCAAATTATGCGGCAAGTTAATTGTTTTAAGTACGTATGGTGTTAACGCAATAAAGAAAAATATCACGCTATTATTTATAGGGTTCGTGTAAAAAAGTAAACTCATTCGGCGCGAGACGAGAGAGATATAAGACGTTGTGAAACAGCCTAGAATGAGGCTGTACTATAGTTAAATGAGCATCTGCGCATGCGCTGGAACTTTGCGTCTGTAGTACTACCTCAATATAGATCCTAATACGTCGTAGTTGGAGACAGGCCGGCCGGCTTGGCACAGCCGCCGCCGCGCGGTTTTCAAACTGTCACTGCCGCATTTTTTAACGGATTTTCGCAATTTATTTTATTTTTAATATTGTGACTTACCAAGTAATAACTGTAACTCTACAATTCATATTTTAATGCCGTGAATTAGATACAGTATGTTTTATTCATTGTCAACGTAATTCCTTACTTTTTTTTTTGTCGTATAATTTTGTTATTTTTTTAGGTTTCCTGAGATTGTATTCTTAGAATCGCTACCTTCGTTAAATCCAAGGTTCGTAAAATCGGGGGTCTAGTGTACATAGATACGTCATGTAGGATCTAGCAGAACACTAATAATAAAATATGGCAAGTTATTCCTAACAAAACTGTAAAACAATAAATTATGAGCCACTTTTCCCTGAAGATTGTAGTGACATGTTAACAATGTTCCTTTAATACCATTGTGTGTTGCCTACCTCTTAGAACACTCACCTACTGATCTGAGTACAAATTTTCGAAAGAATATTGTAAATGTTTCACCTTGGAGTGTTCTGACAAGATACAGTAAAATTCCATCAGAACGTACTTCAGATTAACGTATCTTTCACTTTAACGTACAATTTTATATTCCCGCTCAAATCCCCAATGTAAACAATGAAAAAAATATTTCACTTCAACATTAAAAACGTATACTACCTTTCAACACAGCAAACTTTATTTTCAGTTGCCGTAAAAATTTAACACCATATTTAAAGGTTTTGGGCTCGTATTTTCCAAAAAACATAACATACAAATTACAATTGTCATTGGTTTCAAGTCAAGTTATCAAATGTAAAACGTAAACAAACACTACATGAAAGGTACATTGGCCACAGTATAACCGCCGGTAAATTACGTCCGTGACTATCGTATGTATCCCAATCGATGTAATTGATTGTTGTCTCGCAGCGCAGTCTAGATTGGCGAAGTTTCAGCTGCGCCATATTTTAGTGATTTGTGATGAAACATATTTTAATCATTTGAATTAAATGAAGTCTTGTATCCTTGTACATAATATCACAAAAAGTTAATTTTTAACGTAACACATTGTGACGGTGCTTCGTCGCCGTGTTGTTGTTATGTATATAGATGTAGGAAGTTATGATGTCCCTGTTCGCAGCGCCAGAATGTGGTGGTGCTGTCTCTCTGCCGTGTTGTGTTATCTATATATAGATGTTGGAAGTTATGAGGTCCCTGTTCGCGGCGACAGAATGTGGTGGTGCTTCGTCGCAGTGTTGTTGTTTTATATATATATATATATAGATGTAGGAAGTTATGATGTCCCTGTTCGGGTGCCAGAATGTGGTGGTGCTGCTCTTCTATCGTGACCTATAACCCTCTATTGGTAGTAGTCGTAGTCAAAGGGTCGTCTGCAGCTGCTGCGTGTTGTTGTTGTTGTTGTTGATTCGGGGACGTAACTCTCCTCCGTTGCTATTGCAAGTAGTTAGCAGGCAAAAAAAAATGGCAAACACAAGCGAGCTGATGTAGATGCGGTGCCTATTATATTGAAGCCCGGATAGCAGTGAGGTTAGTTAGAAACGGATGAAAAAAAATAAGAAGAAAAATCATATCTTCGGCATTTTTTTCTCCTTTATTTTAACCTTTTTTTTTTTGACGCAATTTAACGGACAAAGGCAATTCACAAAGCGAGTGCTTGCCCAGAGTTAGTTGAGGTGACTTTTCTATCTACGGATTACGACATGCCGCTTCCCTCCGTAATAGTACTTGGTCCAGCACTATATCTACCTTAGTTCTGACTACGCGGTTATCAATACCTACTTCTGGTTACATTACTATAAAATGACAAGACAGTATGCCAAAAAAGGAGAGACAAAAACAAAGATTGATCTCTTCTAACGAATCCGTCCTCTTAGGCTTCACAGCCCCTCTGCTACGTATAACACGTCCTCTTCCTGCCGCCATGACGCCCCAACTAATCAAAACACTTAGCCGGCCATCTCCCAGCGACCGTTCCCTATCTCCAATGGATCACAACTTACTTTCCTGGGCGTACACTCGGACTTACTCGGCCAAGCGGCGGAGGGATACATCAGGATCCAACTTGCCTAAAAAGCTGATTAATTGACGTTTATAACCTAAAAATTGTATGTATCATAGATACTGATAAATTTACAAAGCATTTCTTTCCACAATACCAGCTAAATATTCATTAGTTTATTAATTGGGGATGTGCAGCATCATCAATCTGCTGCGGATCACCACCTTCACAGAGTTTTGCGCCCGACACTACCACCCACGTCGATCGAGAAACGCCCGGCAGAGCTCATCGCATTCCAGCACGTCCCGATACGTGCCTCCAAGCGAGTGAACTCTGACCTGCCTGCCAGATAAATCCATCCTAGCACAGGCTAGCTCAGAGCTTATTTGAAATTTTAAAAGCCAACACTTCTCTGTACGTGCTTCCAAGCAAGAGAACTACGACTAGCCTGCCACATAAATCCCATTCCAGGAGAAGCAAGCTAAGTGGCTACTTGAAATTTAAAAAATCCAAACAAGGCGAAATATAAGAAAAGTTTACTTTGAAAAGTTGCTTGAAATTAAATTAGCTTTAGAATGAGTCCAAACACCACATGAATCGAATAAAATTGACACGTAAAATTAAATACTTTTCTCTTGCTTTAAAGTTAAATTTTAAATTTTGAATAGACTTTTACTGTTATTTCTTTATTAGCATCCCCAATTAATATGTTGGATCCCGCCGTATACATCCTTATACCTTGTTAAGCTTGCCTACGTAATTTTTTATAAACAACAGAGAAAAAAACATATTAATTAAGACAAAAAAAATTGAAATTACTGTATGATAAGAGGCCAAGTAAGTGCTACGTGCCAGTGCACGTCACAACATACGGAACACAAAATTCAATATAATTAATTTCTTCAGGTTAGGTTATGAACAGTTTGGTGTCAAAAATGGCCGACGCGCACCTTGAGTTGCAGGTTAGGATGAAGCCTAGCACAGCCATGTTCGTGACGCGCTTCTCATGTGGTGATAGGGTGGATGTGAGATTTGTTTACATTTTGTCAAGTGTGACGCAAGTAAATAAAGATGTTAATGAATATTTTCTGTCAGAATGGATGGCAAAAAAGATGAAAAGAAACGAAAGCAGTTCACTTTAAAGGAAAAAGTAGACATTGTAAAAGAAGTTGACAAAGGCAGGAAAAATGCAGATGTGCACGGGCATTTGGTTTGGTGCCTATAGCATATGTTGTATTAAGTAATTATTATTTTTTTTGCTGCTATATTAAATGTTTGTTTCCAAGATAATATAAGTTTAATCCTTCAGTACGTAATTAAAAAATAAATTAATTAAAAAATATATGTTTTCAAGGTAAAAATACATACTTTCAGAATAAAGTACTTTCATTACTAAGTACAAAGTTGAGGCTTTATTGATGTACTTTATAACGAGATTCTACTGTAACTACGTTATTATAATGGTTATCAGTGGCACACATTATTGAACTACAGGTCTCTGCTATCCATACTCAGGTTATCAGAGATTGCGAAAACTCTGTGTTACCTCTGTTGTTGAGTTCATTTATATTTAGATTTGATTCAGTCAAAAGTTGTCCAGGTTTGAAATTGAAACAAGTCATGTTAGCTTCTGTGAAGTGTTGATATCAGGCGGTCTCAAGGGTTTCCCAATTTGCGGCAATTTTAAATTGTAACTAAGTGAGTAGATGGGGGGCACCAACTAGTCAGTGGCTCTGGCTAGCACGAGACTCTCTGATGGTGAATACGGGTTATGAAGAATGTAGGCATTCCCATCTTTGTGACGACCTGTACTGACTTGTGATGTGAAAAATCTCTATACGGGGTTTCGCGAAGACTGTTGCAGGCCGTCCCCTGCCACAACACTAAATAAAATGCACTGACTATCTGAGCTACAAGCTACTCGGAACACACATTCATGCTTGCAAATACATTGCATAGCACATTAAAATAATTGGAAGCCACTGAGGAAACCCTTGAATGTTATTAATTAAAAGGAAAAATGATTTATTAAATACCCAATATCCATTCACTGTACCTTTAAACTTTTATATTTGTATTTACGGTGGCTGTGTGATGGCACCTTCTCGTGCTACTTTGCACTGTCCGACCTCTGTGTACATTGTGGTAGTGAGGGTTAGGGTGTTAATTGGTGCGTGTACTCCCTACCTTGGTCTACGTCATTGTCACAAAATGGCTGCATGCATGACTGATGTCAGTGTCTATATGTTGCTACAGTATACGTACTAATGGATCTTAGACTATTGTGCATATTGTAAAATAGTGTGACATGAGAAACTTAAGAAACAATTTTCATTACCTTTTTGTGTCAACTGTCAGAATTTTTTTTTCATGTAGGCATTCCTAACTTGAATTTAATGCAAGTAATGTTTTTTTTATTCATGGTTGAGATGTGAGGACTTTGTTAAGTGACCTAAAAATCACCCTATATGTCACACTTTGCACAGTTTTATGCATGAACTGCTACAAATGTTGCTTTGCCATGAAAACTTTTTTTTTCTGTTTTTACAGGTACTCATGACATACATGCACTTATTTTGGGAAGAGCTATTACTGGAATCGCTGCGTTCAAATGATGCAGAGTGGGAACGTCTTTATACGTCACCTGCAGTGTATTATCTAAAATGGGAAACTCAAAATACGGCATGAATTCTTTCAAAAATAATAATCCAAATATAATTTTCTCGTTTTGTGCATTATTCACGTGCCTTTGTGTTGACAAAGTGTCATGTATTAGCTACTGTTTTATATTTTATTTGTGTGAAGTTCACAAAGTGAGCTACAGCTAAGGAATAGTAGTGAAAAGTAATTCTCATAACAAGTCAAGTGCTTTCCATAAGATAAAATACAGTATATAAATATTAAAAATGTTACCAGTTACCAGTGCTTGCTCATGTGTGAATATATTTTTGTAAAAATTTTGTACCAGGGTAGTTAAAATAAAAAAATGGTATCAAGTACAACGTTTATTTGTCTGGAGCATTCACATCTCATCCAAATTATTTGCTACGTCTTGTGTTCATTTTGTTCGTATAAATTTACAGAGTTGAAATATCACTGCTTCTAGTGTTTTATTATACTCCAGATTAAAATTTTTTTTAACGTTACCATCATCTTACAATTTCAATAAACCAATTTACCGTATATACTCGTGTATAGTGCACCCTCGTGTATAATGTGCACTGCGATTTTTGCAACAAGTTCCAGAGAAAAAAATTTATGTGCCTTGCTAAAATGTAAAACATCATGGGAGTAAAAAATTGTGAAGCAGCGTGAGGGAGGCTATGATGGATTCGCTAGGGTAGAGGAGGAGGGAAGGAAATGTGGCTAACAAAGAAAAGAGAGAGGAAAGATGACTCACAGTGTCTAGAGTGTGACAGGTGGAGAACAGTATCGTCCTTTTTTATTCCTTTCCTTCCTTTCCTTAGAAAGATGGTTATCACGAGACGTCTAAATTAACTTCTCATATTGCTTCCGCCCACCCACGAACTTTCCTGTCACAGCAAACAAAAAAAAATACAGTTTTATCAGCGACAGTTACAGCAGAAAAGAGGTGTGAAGGGGGTAGAGAAAAAGCAAAGGAAGTGTAGTACTGTAATGGTGGAACCAGGCGGTGAGAAACATTCTCTCTCTCTGCCTCCCACGCTTGACGACACCCGCCAGTTTACAACTCAGCCTTCTCTCCCCACCCCAATTTTTTCTCTTGGCTGCTTTTTTTTTTCTATTTTCCGCCTATAGTGCGCACCCCTGAATTTTTATCAGTGGTTTTGGAATAAAAGTGCACATTATACTCGAGTAAATACGGTACATTATTAATGTATGTAATCTTGTGTGCCTCATTTTAATATTTATTTTATTGCAGCCTTGTGGTGTCCTGACCTGAGGAGTCGTAGCTTGTGGTTAGTAGTATTTGTGGGCATTGGGTACAATGGCATTCAGGAAAGGCTGTTAACAGGGTGGCAACAGGACGGGAAAACCGGGAAAACTGGGAATAGTCAGGGAATTTTAGTTGCCTGAAAAAGTCAGGGAATAGTCAGGGAAAATTCCCCGCCCCATTTCCTTTTTGGAAATCGAAAAGCAATAGTTAAAATCAGTTAAAATGAGGCCTACATGAATGGAGTAGCCCGGACTGGCAAGCGCGAAGACGCGTCTGGTGCCTTTCATCGGACATCTCGGTACCATAATCCCGGGGAAGAAAGCCATAAGTAGCTGGGCCCGCTGCGTCACATATGCCACTTTTATCCGTAATCTGGACAGTTGTTTACTGCTGGACACTTGCTGCTGATGCAGAAGGCTGATAACGTGTCGCCTTTGGCTTTTTTTTTACGTGCACGTGTGTCTCATCTCTCTCTTAGGCCCCCCCTTCCCCCTGATGTTCCTTCTGATATAGAAGGCTGATAACATGTTGGCGTTTTTTTTTTACGTGCGATATACTCCTTTAGTGTGAAAAGCAGCTACCAGCTTGTAAAATGATACAGCTATCTTTTGTAACATGAGAAAGCAAACATTTGCATCCTGCCATGCTGTTTTCTTTCTTTCTTGTTGTTTTCATCAACTTTAATTTGTAACACACAGTCGCCTATTGGAAAGAACGGATGGTAGAAAGGGCGGGCGAGATTCTATTTTTAGAGAAACAGTGTGTGCTTGCTTGTGAATAAGATGGGTGAGGTGTCAAGGGGGAAGAACTTAACATGGCTGGAGATAGAAAAGGAACCCCTCTGAGGGGCGGGGGGGGATGGGAGCTAAGAGGTTGTAGAGTTACAAAAAACTTATCAAAGTACTGCTTTACATTCTTATGGCAAGCACACTTCACGGTATCTCTCAGTGAGTACCTCTACAATACTCATAAAATTACATTTTTCCAAGGAATTTTTTTGTGTAATCTTGTGTAGTACTGGGCTCTTTGATTGTAGGTACTATGTAATCATTAAATATTTTATTATTATCGGATGAGAATTTTCTCCACACATAATTTAATTGTGTAATACATGAAATTGTAAATTTAATTTCCCATTGGAACAATAGTATTTCTCTGAATTTTCGACATAAATTTAAATGAATTACTTTAGTTGCAACTGTCTGTTGTAATTTTGATTTAATTATTTTATTTTATTTACATACAGGATTAGAGTATGCAAAGTATATTGCTTATATTGTGTAAACTATGTAATGAATCTGTGTTTCCTGAGGTAAAAAGTTATTACACAAATATTTTATTCATGTAGTAGGCATTTTATTTGTTGATTGTGAGAAGCCATATGTTAGGTAGGTATTACTGTCAATTTCTTACCGTCAAAATGTACTTAAGTGTTGTAACTTTCAGTTCTAATTTTTATTTTACCATAGGTGTACTTAATAAACTTGCAAAAATAGAGCTCACAAAATATGTTGTTGGTGTGTTTACTATGCAATCAGTGTTTTCTGAGGCATGTATTTTTCATGCAAATATTACAAGTGCTAGAAGTATTTTGGACATACATAATTGCAGCATATGGTTTGTCACTCAAAACCGGACAATACATGCAGACAAGCAAAAGGATGCTTTCGGTTGTTTATTTTTCTGTTTGTCTGCATGTATTGTCTGGTTTTCTTTGACTCACAGTTTGCTGCTATGGCGTATGTCCATAATATTTATTTGATTTTCAACTTGCCCCATTGCAAGAATGGTTTAGAAACAACACGAATGTTATATTAGTAGTACATTAAAACTTGTACTATGTACAAAGTGCATTGAATTGGGCAAAGAAAAAATTATTTATTTTATAAAGCATAAAAAATTAGATTAAAAAAATTTATTAGGTCAGGGAAAATTTTCAATTTGGGTGGGAAAAGTCAGGGAATTATATTTCCAACAGTTTTTAACCACCCTGTGTTAAGATCTAGGGGACAATGGCATCCAGGAGAGGCTGTTATGATGTAGGGGACAATGGTATCAAGGATAGGCTGTTATGATGTAGGGGCCAATGGCATCCAGGAGAGGCTGTTATGATGTAGGGGACATGGTATCAAGGAGAGGCTGTTATGATGTAGGGGACATTGGTATCAAGGAGAGGCTGTTATGATGTAGGGTAAATGGTATCAAGGATAGACTGTTATGATGTAGGGGACAATAGCATCCAGGAGAGGCTGTTATGATGTAGGGAACAATGGCATCTAGGAGAGGCTGTTATGATGTAGGGGACAATGGTATCAAGGAGAGGCTGTTATGATGTACGGAACAATGACATCCAGGAGAGGCTGTTATGATGTAGGGGACAATGGTATCAAG
>PNEQ01058598.1:0-11123 GCA_003012365.1 Medauroidea extradentata | reverse complement strand
GCTACCGGAGCGGGGGCTTGGTGGTGATGGCCGGCTACTGGAGCGGGGGCTTGGTCGTGATGGCCGGCTACCAGAGCGGGAGCTTGGTTGTGATGGCCCGCTACCGGAGCGGGGGCTTGGTGGTGATGGCCGGCTAATGGAGCGGGGGCTTGGTCTTAATGGCCGGCTACCGGAGCGGGGGCTTGTTGGTGATGGCCGGCTACCGGAGCGAGTGCCTTGTGGTGATGGCTGGCTACCGGAGCGGGGGCTTGTTCGTGATGGCCGGCTACCTTTTGTCCAAATGGACTGCTGGGGTCAGCAGACAGACGAGTCTACTTTCGACGATCTTATTTGTTTTTGGGTAGTTATTTTCGTGTCGTGGAGAAGTCTTGTCATGGCAGCCATGCTGTAAAAATGTAGGTGAAGTTGCTGTTGAACAACGGCTCAGGTTAAGGCTTGTGTCGTTATGTCTGACGTTGACCACGAGACCTGAGGTCTACGACCTCAGAGTTGGTGAAGGTTGGGCGACGTTGTCGTTACGACGGAGTCGACGTCAAAAAAAGCACGTAAGTATTTGTAGTCTTAAAGTTCGTTACAAGTTCTAGTTCTTAGTTTTGTTTGATTTAAATAATTTCTTTATATTTGGTATATGAGTTATATTTGCTGTGTCAAAATTATTATTTTTTTAAGTCTTGCCTCAGCCTAAACACCCGTTGCAGTCTTTTGCGGTTAAATGTTTTTTGTTTAGTTAAATTTTGTTAAAAAAATGTTCATGACCTAGTTTCCGATTTTTAGAAATTGCTAAACTTTTGTAAAACGATAACATTTATTATCTGTCAAGGACTTTTGTTTTCTGTTTAATTAATTTTCTTCTTTCTGAAATTCTATTAAATACTTTCAATAATATTTATTATTAATCTGTGATATCTCTTTGGAAAAATCTTTGTGGAATTTATTCAAATTTATTAAATTGTATTTTTCTAAATGTCCGAGTCGGCTACGTTATTTTTTATTTCTGCTGGAATCACCCTGTTCTTGTATTTGGACTTACGTGTTTTTATAGAGTTAATATTTTCTTAGAGAAAGTCACTTGAATTCATTTACTAATTGATAAGAGGTGATAAACCCTGTAGAGTGGGCTAGAGTTCTGTTGTGGTATCTCATTTAGATTATTTCTAGGGAGTGCTCTGCTCTACTAACATTTATTGTACAGGTTTTTGCTGTTTTGTTTAAGCACTACGTCCCATAAATTTCTAAAGCCTTTAGGAGAGGCTTATTTATTTCGGTATAGAGGTTAAGTTCAATGTTTAACGTCACTTAAATGGTTTATTCCTCGGGTACAGCTGACGTCCCAACTAACGCTCTCCGCAATATAAATTGTGAAGTTCTCCGGCTACCTTACCTTATGTATTTACTGCCTACTACTGCAGATGATAAACATTAGTTTTGTGTTAGGTTTACTTGTGTTAGTTTGTGGTTGTTCCACATGTAAAGTACAATTTGCAAACGAAACAGTATCATCTGCGGTGAAATAACTGTTTATTCTTTTCATCTTAATTATTTCGTTTTATTACAAGTAGTAAAAAATTAAATATTTAATAAACATATTCACATTGAATAGCAAATAATACACATCACTCACAAAAATTGTACTACCTTAGACAAGTACAGACACAGTGCTAGAATATTTCAGTATAGTCCTTAAGCTTTACATAAAATGTAAATTTACCATTAATACATTTAACAAATATCAATTCTTTAGTAGTAGTCTTTATAAAGTTCTATGAAATTGGTATAAAACTTTAAATTCTTTAACAACGTTGATTTGTAAAACGCAATTTATGTGTTGATTGTTATTGTGTTAAATTTTCTTGTGGGATTCATGTTTGACTAATAATATAGACGTTGACGTTGTTTTAAGACAAATACATGATAATAGAACAAT
The DNA here is from genome assembly GCA_003012365.1 of Medauroidea extradentata. Taxonomy (NCBI): domain Eukaryota; kingdom Metazoa; phylum Arthropoda; class Insecta; order Phasmatodea; family Phasmatidae; genus Medauroidea; species Medauroidea extradentata. The sequence continues at coordinate 9,199 of PNEQ01058598.1, read as the reverse complement.
TTCTTAGCTCCTGGTTTATCTTGAAGTTTCAGTCCTGAATTTATCTACAAGCAATAGTTCATTTCTATTCAAAGCTTATCTCCACTATGCAACAGGACAAGAACTCATATGACACCTTATTATCAATACATATTCATAATTAAGTGATGGTAGGTAAAATTAATTGGTGCAGAGTATGGAAAACTAAACACAATCAGCCGAATATTTTATTGGAAATATTGACAAATATGTATTTATTACTTTAAACATTCAATGTTAGTTTTGAAACTAACCCACCGTTTTCTTTACGAATATAAATGATACGCCTGCATATTATGACAGTAGCTTGTTAAAAGAGTGTGTCGTTTGTTGCCATTTTACTGTTACTTTGCGATCTCAGTAACTTGTCAAGTGGTGTACGAAACCATATAACGAAATTTGAGAAATGAATTTCGTTTACTGGAATAGAGCAAACTTATGTGTCAAATTATAATCTACTTGGACTATAATACTATAGGTGGTTCGTAATGAAGTGAGCACTAAAAATAGCCCTGTACAATTTATATTTTCAGCCAATTCGTAGCATTCCGCATAAGTTACGGCAAACATAGGGAAATATCTAACGTCTGTAGACATGTCACTTGATGGGTGCGCATGTAAGAGAAGTTGCGCAGTTGGTAGCAACAGTTGTATTATGATAAATAAAACTTGATTAACTACGCTACATTCAGGTATGTCAAACGTAGTTGATTTTAATTCAGCATTGTTGTATTTAAGTTAGAAAATACACGGAACTGTTTTCGGCAAATTGTTGCCAACATACAAGCAGTGAGGGGACTATATAGCCTACTTAAGGTTGAATTATATGCAGTAATGGCTAGTGATATTTGTCTAAGGTTAAACTTACTGCTCACTTTATCCCGAGCGACCTATACATGTTTTATTTGAAGTTACCTTTGAGATACAATTTGTCAACTCGTGTACTTTAACACATTGTTACTATGGTGTACTCAACAAGCAGCATTTAATTGGGCCGTGAATTGAAGTGCTTAACATGTGTCATTCCACCAGTATTCAGTTATTTTTGACGGTTCTGCATTTGAGTTGTGCTTACCACATTATCAGTATATGCTTTCCAAAAAATTACTTTAACCGACTTTCAAAAATCGCACTATTGTCAAGTTAATTGATGTAAAAAAAATTTACGAAAATAAATAATATTTTAAAGTGTACCACAAATTTTCACATAATGGTGTTATGTAACAAATTTTACATTTTACGTAAGTTTAAAGAACGTTGCTTAAAATAACGAAATCGTCACAAAAAAAACTTACTTTAATAATTATCACAGTGGTTACAATGAAACAAGTTTTTTATATTGTTTTTAAGTTATGTGTTAAAAAGTTTACAGGAGTATAAAAATCCAGAAAAATTCTGAACCCCTCAAAAACCATTCAGTAATCCAATGTAAATAATAAAAACCGTGTGATTCAAAGCTAACTTCGTGTTATTTATCGTGCTCATTGTTGATAGTAAATAATTTTCTTAAAATCTTGACATTTCAAGGGAATAGTTTACTTGTAAGCACAATACTTTGTCAGATGAGCACTAAACAAAACCGAAATTAGTTTCAGTTTTCAAGCAAAAGTTCAAAGCCATTGAAAATGCATTTTTAAACATTCTTAACTCTTCAAAATTGGTTCTGAATCCTATACCCGTGATTGATATGAATACCTAAGTATCTGATATTTATTGTTCTCTGATTTAAGATCATATTTTTAACATTTCTGTTCCCTTAGTAAATATTAATTTATTCGATTGAATACAAACGATGCCATGGCAACGATATAAAAAAAAAGATATATACATCAACTTTCCATTTCAAACCACGTTTAGAATCTGGTCTGATACTGACATAGTGTGTTGGAGGATAGATTCAACGTCATACCCATCAAAGTACGTCTAAATTAATATTACTTTATAAGATGCTACTCTAAACTAAAATGAGTTTGCAATCACTTCATACTTTTTCTAATGTTTCACGTTCGAGAAAATTGATCAAATATGTTCCGTTCGAGCACACTGGGTGCCAAGAAATGCACACGTGAAACTGATGCAACGAAACACAATTGTATCGCAAAAAAAATTATTTGATCTTTAGCACTATAAAATCCATTTAATGTTGTTTTCCACGTGCTAATATATTATAATCCTTTTTACACACTCCATCGTTTGGCCTTAGTTGTTCAGCATTGTCGACAGTAATCCCTACAAACACTTTCGCTCAGTGTACGAGATACTCGCTTTGTAACTCTCGTAAGCACTTCTCCTGCATCTACAGCAGATTTGTGCGTTACTTTTCTTGGCCCTATGTATACCCCTCTAGTTATACCATCTTCACAAAATATTGTTTCTTCATTATGCACTCTGAAATAGTTTTTCCCTTATTAATTTGGCCACTGATTTTTTTGTTTGTATCTCTGTGCTTTAATCCTGTAGATATTCCTGGCCACATACAGGCGGATTACCCAGGCTGGGCGGGTGAATATGCAGGTGGTGGTGGTGGCCCAGCCGGGCGGCCAGCTCGTACAGGCTCGCTATGTCTCCTGGATCTCCTTGCCACCGCCCAGGCTGGGCGGGTGAATATGCAGGTGGTGGTGGTGGCCCAGCCAGGTGGCCAGCTCGTACAGGCTGGCTATGTCTCCTGGATCTCCTTGCCACCGCCCAGGCTGGGCGGGTGAATATGCAGGTGGTGGTGGTGGCCCAGCCGGGCGGCCAGCTCGTACAGGCTCGCTATGTCTCCTGGATCTCCTTGCCACCGCCCAGGCTGGGCGGGTTAATATGCAGGTGGTGGTGGTGGCCCAGCCGGGCGGCCAGCTCGTACAGGCTCACTACGCCTCCTGAATCTCCTTGCCACCGCCCAGGCTGGGCGGGTGAATATGCAGGTGGTGGCGGTGGCCCAGCCGGGCTGCCAGCTCGTGCATCACATCACGGAATATTAGCGAGTCCACGTTTTCCCCTAGCATGTAGATGAGCAAAAAGTCACCCATCTTCGATTTGCACACAATCACCTCGACTGCATCCTTGCGTATGAGACGGAAGCGGATCCTCAGCAAGTAAACCCTAATCCGCGGGCTGAGGATTATAACGGCTCGGTAAGCGACGCAGCCTGACGTCAGCACGAAGAGTACGAGGAACCAAAACCATAGAAACACATAAATCTTCTCGTTAACAACGTTCAACGGCAGAATGCAGACGGCGTCATGGCGCTCCACTTCACCCGACACACCGTACTTGTAGAATGTGCACTTGGTCATACGTGGGAAGATGTAGATCATCGGGTCGACTCTGTTCTCGTCGTCGTCTTCCATAAACGAGATCACATCGATGCCAAAGGTCAGGAACTCACCATCGAAGAAGCGGTTCATCAGGAACATTTGACCTGCAACAACATACTCATATCAACACACACTGGATAATCATTTCCTTAGATATCGTAATAGGTACCACAATCATACTGGTACAAGAATTATTTTATTTAATGATTCATTTGTGTTTATAATATCATTTTTTCTGCAGTCTCCCCTTAAAATGACTTGTCCATGGAAAAATATTAATTATTTATAATTTTAATTGCACGCTGCTTACCATATTTGAGTTTGATATCACAGTAGCCACATACATTAGGCCAATGGTTGGAAATAGGTTGGAAAGGTTAGCAATATGTTGTGTTTGGAAACACATGCTACAAAAACAACACAGCATGATAAATTGTATTGAAATAATGCAGAAACAAATAACAAACTCAACTTAACATATTAATTAAGAAGAATCTCCTAAAATACTATTTACTGTAAGTTTTTATTCGCTGGCAGAATGATAGCAAAATGTTGGAAACACAACCGTTGGTTATTAGGAAATATGATTGTGTTGGCTCTATGTTATTTTACAACCAAAATCCAACTTAATATCAAAATTCCGTGAAAACAATGCTGACACAGTCAATAACAGTATTATAAAACAATATTTATTGAAAGAAGACTCTTAAAATATAGTTAATGATAATTTTTTTTTTCGCTGATGGAGTGTTGGACAAATGTCAGAATGAGAACAGTTGGTTTTTAACAGATATTAATATGTTGGGCTTCGTAATTTTTCCAACTGATTTTTAACGTAATAATTTTTTTAAGAATAATTTGTGTACGTATCAAAACACACATAACTTTACCACTTAATTAAAAGAAAATTGTGAACCTATTATTTATTGTAATTTTTTATTAGTTGGCAAAGTGCTGGAACAATTTTGAAAGACAACTGTTGGATATTAGCAAACACAAAGATGTTATGCCAACATTACTTTACAACCATAATTCAATTAAATAAATTTCAGGAAAATAATGATGAAACATGAAATTTGCATGCATATAATACCGTATTCATTAAAAGAAAACTGCTGAATTATTGTTTGTTACACATTTTTTATCAGTTGGTGGATTACTGGTACAATGTTGGAAAGATAACCATTGATTATTAACAAATATGACAATGTTGGGGCAACGTTAATTTACAACTGAAATCCAACCTAATACATTTAATGAAACTATTACTAGGTGCTCAGCCAATCAGGAGAGTATTTGCCTCTCATTGCCCGAGAGCCCAGCCAATCACACACGCTTTGCCACTATTGGCCGAGCAGCTTAGAGACCATCCAGGCTATATAAGCTTCAATTTTCTAGCGATACGCATATTGGTGTTCCGACCAGCTGTGTCTCAACCTGAAGACGGGGATGGATCGCAATCCCCGAAACGTTGAATTTTTTTTTCGTTGGTTTCAACTTGTGTTGTGTTCTCCATTGTCTTTTGATTGTTGTCCGCTGTTCACTGTTTTTCTTGTCTATTTCCATCTTGTTTCATATTGGGAATACGGTTCTATATTTGTGTCTGTCTTCCGTGTCTGGATGTTGTGTCGATATTCGACTGAATTATGTCTCTAGAATTCTGTGTTGTCTTAACAATTATTGAAAAAAAAAACGGACTGAATTCCTCTGGGATTGCTTTTTTTACAATTTTGTGTGTGTTTATTTTTGTTTTGCTTGTTATTTTTGTACTTTGTTATTCATCACAGGTTTTATCAGCAAAACATGAGCATTAGCGTATGTCCACAAACCAATACATTCTAATTGTAAACTCCCATTGCAACAAACAAAAAAAATCTCATAAACTATTACTAAAACATACTTTAACATACATATTATGATATCATATTTATTAGAGAAACCTCGTAAAATATGGTTTTTGTAACTTTTAATTTGTTAGTATACTGTTGGAATAACGTTAGAGAGACAACTGGCTATTAGCAAATAAAACCACGTTGGGCAAACAGTATCTTACAACATATATCCAACTTAGTAAACTTATGAAAATAATGCCAAAACATCATGTGTTAACTTGCATGTAATACCACGTTTATTAAAATAAAACGGCTTAAATATTGTTTTTTAAATTTGTATTATTTAGTAGAGTGCTGGAAATATCTTAGATAGACAACTAATTGTTATACAAATACGACCATGTTGGATCAACATTATTTAAAAACCAAATACGAACTGTTTAAATTATTGCAAAAAAATCATTACTCATTTCATAACACACACACCTTTACATATTTTTATTAAAATAAAAGTGTTATAATACAGTTTGTAGTAATATTCGTTCGTTAATACAGTGATATGGTCATTATGACACATAAATGTAATGCTGACTCAAAATAGACGGCCAACCTTAATCTTAGAAAACGAAATTTTTGTGGAATCTATCAGCACAACCAGTAAAATTATATTTTGAAATAGAAAATGAGCCTGAACTCAATGATAAAGAATTTTCCATAATTTTTAAATGGCTGGTCGATTATTGGCAACAAGTTGGCAAACATACGATGGGCGCGTGGTATAGACTTTTTTCAGCGAATGTTAAAAATCCAACATATTTTATTTAACACACAAAATAACGTCTGAAGTGGAAAATAGAAAGCTGATTTACATAATCTCACAGGATATGAAGAACTTTAAAGATACCTTAAAATTAGTAGAGTAAGTTTCCTAATATTCAAAATTGTTTGTTGAAAGTTGGCAACATCCTTCTACTATCACATGACTGTGTTATAATATAGGTGTTTGGAATGCAATGTCGGTATACTCACATATGAAGGTTGTGTAAATATTGTAAGGTGAAGTGTTGATATCTGTGGCAACGAACTTCCTTGTGTTTTAATTAGGTAGATAGCCGCTAGGGGCGCGGACAGTCCAGAGCTAGCCCGACGAGCGTGGCGGAGTTCAGTGAGGTAGGTCGTGGTTGCTAGTCGGAGCCGGCGGAGTTAAGTAGCGTGTTCATACAACACGGCTCGTGATAGTTGACCGTGAGTCTTGTAAGAGTCGTGTTGATGGAGGACGCAGTAAAGGCTACGAGTATTGGAATTAACGAGTATATAAGGGAAACCGAACTACGTTATTACTGCGTGGGAATATTGAATCAGAAGTCATAGAGCAAGAAAAATGCAAAGTTTTATGTCCGAAGTTAAATTAAATGTTTGTGGGCAGGTCATACCAACATTACTCGACAGAGGAGAAGAAATTCCCTGCATTTCGGAAGAAATCGTGACTAAATTAGTAAAATTTGACATAAATTTAACAATATTGCCTGTATCTCGTGTTAAAACTAGCCCACCTATTATACGCCAGACAGTGTTGCAAATTTGAGGTTTAAGAAGCACCAAATAAATAGGTTTACTGATAGTTAAAGGGCTATCTAAGTTATTGATTTTGGGCGCAGATTTTCTGTCCAAATATAATGTTGTGCTGAATATTGGCTGGTTGTTAGTGTCCACGCCGGAAATGACATATGCTACTCATCCAGAAAATTGGAGGTATACTGACAAATTCGTGAGCATGATTAGTAGAGAAATGCCAGTTTTTAATATTAAATAATTGAATGAAAATAACTGGATTGTTTCACCCAACGACATAGTAGCTGCTGTGGATAAAATAGACAATTGAACAGCAGTGCAGAAACATTCGCTGAGGGAGCTTCTTCTGAAACAACACAGCCATTTTTCAGGTAAGCCAAGATTAAACAATTTATATACAGCTCACGTCGAAGTTAATAAGGAGGAAGATTAACTCGATGGTCTTTGTTGTTGCAAGAATACGACATCAAGATTCAACACGTTAAGGGTAAGGACAATCTAATGGCTCACTATTTCAGTTGTGCACCGGACGAAGAACTTCATTTTGTGGACACAAAGAAGACGCCCTATGAATTTTCCGTAGCCAATCAGAAACTACAGGGACTGCTAGAACATTCGTAGGCAATTTTACAGGCCAAGAATGCAAAATATTGTTTCGAAGCTACTTTATTCGTGTGATATTTACCAGAAAGCTAAACACGCCAAATATATTATACAGGTTGAAGCACAAACAGTAATTCCGGAAAAAAATTGTTGGATTTAGTATTCGTAGATTTATTTCGACCGTTGCCTCAATCTAAGGCTGGAGTTAAATATGTATTTGTAATTATGGATTTATTTTAAAAATTCACTGGGCAAAAAGCTACAATTTGCTGTTCAAAGTGAAAAACTTCGTTAGAGAAGTAGGCAAACGTGATGCATTGTGTCGGACAATGAAACACAGTTTACGGGACGAATCTGTCAGAATGGTTTAAGTCTCTCACGATTAGGCCTACTCGACATCATTATAGCATACGCAATCCAGCATAGTGGAAAGGCGGATGACGTGTCTCGGAACCATGCTAATTTACTGTCATAACCACCAGAAAAATTAGAGGGTTAAATTTCCTTTCGTCGATATGGTGATGAATCACACCGTTCATGCGTCCACTAATTTTACTCAGACTGAGGTGCTGACTAGTAAGCGATCGGAGATTTTCGATACGTTGACGATCCCTTGCCGCGACACTGGACTACGAACGGAGGTTGAAGTCGATTATGCTGCAGATATACAGAAGCTAGTGAAGGGTCTTTAGTAGCTACAGCCAAGAGAAAATCGAAGTATGTGAAGAAATCGAAGATCGACCACTTCAAGATCGGAGATTTTGTTCTTGTGAAAACGCATCCAATATCACAGTTCTAGGAAAATGTGATCAAGAAACTGTTCTTATTATACGAAGGACCGTGCAGAATTGTTCGAACTATCCGTAATAATTGTTATGAGTTGGAAATACCAAAATCTCATGAACAGAAAGGCAGGTATAACATGACTCAGTTGCGTCGATATGAGGCAAGGTAAAGAAATAGGAATTGCATATTTATTGCTGTTCACATTTGCGTTGAATGATGGAACTTCAAATAATGTACATTTTATGGTGACGTCCGAGTGATGGATTCGAGATGGCTGTAATTGTGATGCGAAGCATTAATTTATTTTGGGTGTAATGGTGATGTTTTGCCCTGGAGCCGGAGTTGCCCGCCCAGTTGACTCTACCTTGACACTGGATCGAGATGGTTATCACTTACGCCACTGTTACTATCGTACTTCACGATTTATTGATGTTTTTGTTTTGAGTCACCGATTGAATCAGAGAAATATTTCCTTCAGCATCACTGCGAGCAATAAGGTAATATGAATTTTGCTGTTGTTATAAATGAATTTGACTGTCTGAGTTGAATGTTTTATGATTGGGTATATAATACGGATGATCTTTATGTCACATGTTTAGCTAGAAAAATGCAAATGTGATTCAAGATAATACTATTATATGGATGTTGATAAGGGTGCCGGAACTATTAAATTCTCTATTTTGTGAGCTGATTATTTATCTGAGTTATACATACCAAAACTTGGCGTGTGCCGATAAGAATTTAAGGCTACTGGCAAACTGACTAGAAAGACTTCTGTTATGGAAACATTTCCTACAGCGCAATATTACTTTTTATAGAAAAGGAAGAAAACTTATTTCTGCTATTCCAGATTTTAATTTCCCTTACACCTAATCCTGTACGTAAGGAGAATGGTTAAACAGAAGGACGGAAACTGACCACTTTAACGCCAGTTTAGAACAGCTTGTGTGACTGTGTCAAGTGAGCACGTGAACTATACGTGCAACAAAGACATCTACTACTGTGATTGTGACCAGGTGAGATAAAGAATAGTGAACTATACGTGCAACAAAGACATCTTCTACTGTGATTGTGACCAGGTGAGATAAA
>PNEQ01058597.1:0-11123 GCA_003012365.1 Medauroidea extradentata | reverse complement strand
AAGAGGAGTACATTTTCTCTCACAGTAGGGGTACACAAGTACCGCGACGTAGTTGTGCGCGTGGATCCCTGCTCTAAAGTGATTTATGGGGGTAGCAGTCCTGCTGGAAGGGAAAGTGTGGACTGCCGAAGGTCGACCCGTCAGTAGGGGGGCGTTTGTGCTGATCCCTTCAGAAAGGAAAGTGTGGTCCCAGCCTAACGGTTAGGGTTGTGCGTTGATGAGTGAGTGAGGGTGTCAGGACCACGGCCGTAGAAGAACAGGTCTGGACACTCGCCTGGATATTTGACCCCCTTGTTGTTTGGCTGCAGTTCACCAAGTTACCGAGAATATTGTGTTTTATTGGCGCTGATGTTACGGCGGTCGGACTAAACTCCGCCCACTTCCTTTCCGCTTAGGTAATCAATTTATCAAAACGTATTTTTTTATCAATTTACGAAATACTTCCTCCGCTCAAAAATTTAAGAAAAGGATCAATCATTTTTTTTTTTACTTTATAAATTTAACGATGGAAAAAAGTGGACGGAGTTTGAGTCCGACCGGCCGGAAAACAGCGCCAAAAAGTACGACATTCTCGGTAACTTGATGAACTACAGCCAAACAACAAGGGGGTCAAGCAAAATACATTGTTAGATAGGCGAGTGTCCAGACCTGTTCTACGACCGTGGTCAGGACACATAATTATATATATATATGTATGTGTGTGTGTGTGTAGGTGTGTGTGTGTGTGCGTGTGCGTATATACACACACTCTTAACAGAAACCTGTGTATGTAGCCTATGCTAAAAAGCAAATAATTATGTCCCTCAAACATCTTACACGCTGAACCGACGTGAGAAAATGTTCGCAGACTTTACCGGTATTCTAAGAACCTTGTGAGAGTAGAAAGCTGAACGACTTGCAGACGAAGAACCAACTGGTGGGTGTTTATTAGCTTGCACCGCGCGTAATTAGCCTTGTGTACATACGCCCAGAATATCCGCCAAGACGAGGTCAACAAGTCAGTCTGTAGTGCCTCTCCCAGACAATATTTCCAAATGAATGTCAAGTGGCTGGCCGTTGATATCAGACACCGCAGACTTGTGTAAACCATTCACTTTTATATAGACTGCAAGAGAAATGTTGGAGAAGCCAGTGAGCTGCTAGCGCTTAGAGGCGACTAGGCAAGTAAAGAGAAACCAACAATCGGCCTTACAGCCTTACCCCTAGTCCTGATATAGCCACTTAGACCTGCAACAGCGATATATTTATTATTGAACGAGACTAAACCTACGTGATTCAACTAGATGCCAGGGATTTACTTAAATCTTACTGGGCGCAAAGACCCTTGAATGAAATTTTTAACCATTTTCACTAATTTTTTTTTCTTTCCAGACATTCTATACAGTCAAATGTGGCGTATATAAGAATATTTATTTTACTATCCTGGAAAAACACACTCACAGAACAGTTATTTACGCAGTTACTAATAAGTAAGGCCACGATTTTGTCGCGAAAAGATTTTTGCCCCACTTAGTTTCAGTGTCTCTCGTACACATCGGCAGTTCTGTTTCAAGGTTATTGGCACCGTGTCAATGTTCAGGCACGTTTCTCATTTGACTGCACCAATCAGAATAAGAATATTGTGCGTCTGTACGTCTATAATTTGCCAAGGCCAGTGAGAATAAAATCATCCAACCAAAGACGATGTAGCAGAGCTGCAGGTGTGCACATGACGCATCGAAACCAAATGTTGCAAAAATCTTTTCGCCATAAAATCGTGGCTCTACTAATAGGTACTCTCGCGAACACTAACTTTAGACACAACTCGTACTAGCGACTCCTCATAAGTGATACAAGCAAATCAAACTAGTCAAAATAGTAACACTCAACTCTACAAGCAAGTTCATATGTTACTGGGCGCAAAAACCATCTAATGGCATTTTTAGCCATTTTTACTAATTTTGTTCATCTTTTCAGGCATTCGATACAGTCAAATGTGTCGTCTATAAAAATATACGTTTTTTCACCTGCCCTGAAAAAACATACTCATGGTCACAATAACTGGCCATAATCACAAACACTGTCCTAAAATGACTCACAAGCCGTTCATTGACAAAAGTGAAAAATTCATTTAAAAAAAAAAAGGCCAGAAGTACGAACATATAGTTGGTTCCATGACTGTCCATCAAACAAGAAAGCTCTGTCGCTGGAACTAGAAAGAATTAACTACGGAGTGTTGAGTAGAACTTAGCCCCTGATCTTTTCCGAAAGTCATATGTATATTTTGTATGAAAGGTGAGGTCCTTACAAGAGACGATTAACACAGATATAAAATACTTAAGGTAATTAATTCTACAATAGGAGTAGATAAAAAGTGCCCTCTATAGTTATATGTGTGATATTTGAAAGCTACAGAATGGATGATATCCTCATACTTTCAGGTAAGAAAAGAAGATCATCTCGATCGATGGTACATAATACTGAACATGTTACAAAGACATCCTATAGTAATAAGAGTTAATGAAAGAAGAAACTTGAAGTATGTCATTCACAGGAAATAACAATCAAAAGAACTGATTGGGCATCATATTCTGACAAATTACTAAAACATCTAAAAACTTGGACGCAGAACGCCGTACTGTAGTATCACCTGCATACTGTACCGAAAAGTAATGGCTAGCACCGCAAGATAGGATGAGGACATCACAAACTGGAAATTATTTGTACACAACAGTTCAATTGGCCATTGATCGATCAGTTCTGAGATGAGGTTTCGTTTGAGAAACAAGACACGAAACTAGGGAGGAAATGCAGTACATGGAATGAGGTACATATGGTACACAAACATGCTGACTAGGTTACTTTTAATAACGCACGTCTTATCACTGAAGATAAAGAGGCTGAAGTAAGAAAATACTTAAGAAAAGACAGAGTTCTTCACAGGGCCAAAGGTAAACATAGATAACCTAAAAGCAGTAAAATACACTAAATATAAGCAAATGTATTTCAATAAAATGAGAAGGAAAGAAACTCCTGTACTGTACTGACTTTGTTGGTGAAAAGCAAATAAAATATTTTCAGCATAGTGTATAAAATACTGATGCCGACATAACGAAAGACTATAAGAAAGGCGAAATACTGAACTAAGCGACTCTCTGAGAATGCTATTTTATGCACTCTTTCCAAATGGATGTATGTATAGTTAAAAGGTGAGGTGCCAAATTACAGAGAAGATGAACAAGACAACAGAGGTTCAAGATGCAACAAATGCACCAAGACTTCACCACTGGAAAAACTAATGGAATTGTTTCATTCCATCAAGAAAGAGAAAGCCCCGGTCGAGACTATCTCGGGACAAAGATCAAGGAGAATATTTATCTATGGTGAAGAAAACATATTTGGATCTCTATGATTATCGTACATATAGTATACTTATTTCCGCTCCATTGGAAGAAGTGTATATTGAAAGTTTTGTATGAAAGGGAAAATAAAGACAAGGAGGGTTCTCAATCATACAGACCCCTTACATGGCCTCCAGTCTTAGGTAAGTCTTCGGAGAAGTGCCTAAATAATGGTTGATTACTGAAGGTGCTACAGTTGAGTAGCCGTATGGCTTTAGAAAAGGAAAAGAAATTTCCCATATTAATAACACAACATATAAACAAAAGAAATTACAACTTTACTACTAGCCTTTTCCTGACTACAGCAGATGCTTTTGATAATGCCTGATGGTCGGAAGAAATATACAGGCTCAAATTGAAAGGACACTCTGCAAAACTGTACGCCCTAGTATTCCTACATAATAAACCAAGGTGTACATTACTAAGCAACATAAATATACAAATCATAATCAAAGGGTTCCTAAAGGGTTCAGAGCTTTCACCCATTTTGTGGAATATTCTCTTTGGTGGGTTTATGGAGACACGTAAATATACAACTGCACTGTTTTAGGATATGTGAATGAAAGGGTAATCTTGAAACTAATCATTGCAAGAGTACACCTGAAGAATATTTCTGCCTTTATAATTTAAAATGTAAGAATCTGGGCTCCCAATGATGTTAAGTCTACCTTTCCAGTATGCAAAACTGAAACCGTGATGTTAAGAGACAAACTAATACGACAACCAGTAGTATGCAAGATATTATGGCAACCCCGTGCAACATGTGTGTCGAAGCGTAAGTACGTGAATGCCATCTTGGATGATACGGTGAGCTTTCTTTAGAAAATATAATACGGTATGTGGAACAAAATACGATGTATGTATTCCAAATGTAAATTAAAATATAAATAGGCACCTTTATTTCCAGTCCTTCGAGAAGTTATACTTGAAAGCAAATCCGGGCATGGTACCAAAGTGCTCAATGAGCCATGCTGTTGTTGGTTACAAAGACATAGAGCGCACTAGATGATCAGGGCGTGCTGCCATCAAATATACTGATGAAGAGAGAGAGAGAGAGAAAGAGAGAGAGAGAGAGGACTACGTACAGGATACACGACACCAGAGGAGGACAGCTTAGGTATAGCTAAGGATACATCAATCACTACAACGGCAAAATGAGTGTGAAACCTGTGATAAAGGTATAACAATGTGCGAAATTATTCCAAAGGGCGAAAAACTATATAAAAGGAGGTGGAGCCACATGAATAACTACTGTACGCAGCTGTATACTGGCCAGGATAACTTCAAGAACAAGTTGTCAGTTAAGGGGGAGTTCACGCAACATTTTAATGATTGTTATAGTTTTTATATTTGTACAAGATATGATTTCTTCTGTAGGTATGTATCGTGGCTATTTTTTACAGTAGTGACATTTTTCTCTAGCTTTCATAATGTTTGCGTAATGCCGCGTCGAAGTCCGAATTTTAATAAAACAATTTTATACCAGAAAAGAAAACCAACCGACTTACAGAAATGAACTAATTCACACAGAAGAACAGTGTCACGGGCTACGTCTAGACATGTATATAAACCAGCTTGAAATTTTTCGTATTATTAAAAAATTTCAGAAATATAACAATTTCTTATTTTAAATTTAGAAATTTTTTAAATACAGAATATAATGATACCGCTTTTGTATATACCTTGACGTAGCCCGCGACACTGTCATTCGCTGTGAATTATTTAATCTCTAAGTCAGTTGGTATTCCTTTCTTGTATAACATCGTTTTAAGCAAATTTGGGCTTTGACCTGCCACTACACAAAAATCATGAAAGCTAGAAAACGTTCATTACCTTTAAAAATATTGTCAATTTGTCTAAAACAAACCACATCTCGTATACGTATAAAATTATTAAAACAATGGAAATTTGCAGGGAGCCCCTCCCCCTTAATGCAACCACCACTGTGTGATGTGTATGGACAAGATTACACCATGTAATCATGTTTTGAGTAACTGCCTTAAAATACAAGACTTAAGACAGTACCTGCAAGAGACATGTCAGCCAACGATAGAAACTGCAACCACAAAACGTCATGAGAGTGCAAGCTATCCATAAGCCCTTCGGATAAACTTCGCACCGAATAGCAAAATGCTTTGAAGTATATAATAGCTGGAGAAGAGAGCAAGATACCGTTGAACTACGCGGTGTTCCGGATAAAGGCTAAAATGAGGAAATATAATATTACTAATTGGGGAGGAGGAACAGGTTTTACTGAGAAAACTAGTATAAAGTTGTGTAACCGAACAAAGTAAAGAGACGACATGAAAGAGCAGCGCATAGTCTTACTCATCTGAGAGCAGAAGCAGTGCAGCTGATGAGGGCTTTGGTGCAATAACAACTTACTTCCTATGCAGTTCTCTCTCGACCTCTCATAACAAATATTTGCCACAATACAATGGCTTTGTAATACCATTGTATACATGTTAACATGAAAACATCCTTACGTATCATCCTCGTAAAATTTCAGAAAACTAGACAACTTCACATAAGAAATAATTAGACTCCTGAAAATAAATCATAGTAGAACCTGCAGTATGCACGTGTACGAAAGTACAATAATATATATACTTTTTCCTGTCAAGTAATAAGTGGTTATCTAACACTAGGATGTTCAGAATATAAATGCCTGGCATTTTATTTTATGACTGTATTTATTTGCTTGGACGTACTCCATTGCGAAATAAATGACTGTCAAAACAAAACTAAAAATAAGACATGAAAACATCAATAAGCAGGGTATGTTAAGTCATCAGGATACAAACACATGAAATTCCAAAACTGGAATCGGGTCAGACAAAACAAGGAACAAACGGAAAATAAATTAAATAATAAAAATCTAAAAAAAAAAAACCTAAGTTGACATGCGACACAACGATGAGACAAAACAAAAATGCAATAGATATCAGACACTAACAGAAATACAGCAAACGACACAACGATGGGACGAAACAAAACACAAGAGATATCAGACACAAACAGAAAAAACAACAAATAACACAAACGATGAGACGAAACAAAACACAGTAGTTTTCCAAACAGTCAGTACGAACGACGTTTCGGGAACTGGAATCTGTTCCCGTCATCAGGTAGACACATAGGGTTCAGGAACACGAGTGCGACTGATGAGACTGGAAAAACCACGGGTTTATATAGGGTAAAGCCCCTTATACTGCTCAGCCAATGGGAAACGAGCTGTCTCCTGATTGGTCACGCAGCAAGTGTTGACTCTTGATAGGTTGTGCTGGGTAGGGTGTTTGTTTTTGTTTTATGCTGTAATGTTGTTTCTCTCTTAATCAATGGGATCCACATATTTTTTAATTCAATGCTCTGTTGACTGAAAACATTGCTATTGTTAATAATAAAGGCTGATTCTTTTTATTTTTCTTTTAATTTTGTCAGTTTCCTGTGTAAGTGGTTTAGAGTCTTCCCAAAGGATTTTATGGCTATTTTCCCAGCTTAGGTTAAGTTAGTTTTTTTTATTTCATGTTGTGTATGTATTCTGATGACTAAGGCATACTCTGCTTATTGATGTTTCCATGTCTTATTTTTAGTTTTCTTTTGACAGTCATTTATTTCGCAATGGAGTATGTCCAAGCAAATAAATACAGCCATGCACTTCCATTACACAATTCTTTCAAAGATCATATTTTATTTTATAGTTAATGTATTGCATTTTAACCATGACAATACTGTCAGAACTCACGCATGGTTGATGTAAAACTGCACAAATTTTAGTGGATATTTGCTACCACAAACATTTGTTTAAAATAAAAAAAAACCGTGTGTACATGAGCAGCAATTTTGTATCACGCACTCCGCACACGCACACACACACACACACACAACACCTCTCCCTCCCCCCTCGACAGGCATGTGCGTGGCGTGGCTTTACATGAGTACAAGATATTGTTTGAACAAAACGTTGAGGCATTGTCAGTACCGGAGACATTGTAGCGAACACAGAGGACTAGTTTGGAACATCGCTGTGTGTAGAACAGCCTACAAAGTTGTTTACCATCTTCCGTATAATTCAATAGTTTATAACCATCTGTAAAGTTCTGCTTGCTATTCCTTCAAGGTCCGCGTAGTACTTGAGCGTGTGGTAGATAAATAAACGCTACAAACACAAATATATACCTACACGTGTTTGAAAGTGTATGGAAAACGACAAACCAACAATATTAGCCAACTTTACGAGCAAACATTTACCCAGAATGAAGCAAGTGTGACCTCTTGCGCTGCAATAACATGCACAAGATTATGGTGCCTTAGATTGTTATACACAAATACGTGAGTCTTAGATTGCTGTTTACAAATACGTTATTCCAGAAAAACTATTTGTGAGAAAGTTTGTAATAACCTAGGCTAATATCTAAGATTGCTGTTTTCTTATTTTTGGTAATTGGTTACGAACAAAGCTTCAATTTTCAACTGATGCTTTAAGAGCAGAATTATGAACCATGGCCTCTGAAGTGTAGTTTATTAAATTGTAATTTTTCTTACTTTGCTACAGCGAAAATACGTATTATACAGGTTGTTCAAAAAAACACCGACAAACTCAGGCAGGTGATTCCTTGTGAAAAATAAAGTAGAGAATATATCAGACATTTTGTACGTAACCGTAATATTAAAGGAGTAATTCGCCTTTGAAAATCAAATTGCAAAACTTTGAGTTTCCCACAAACCAAATACTAATCGACGTAAACTGACAAAACTCAACATATTACTTCATGACAGTATGGCCGACATACCAACGGTAAACTCCAGTTGATACATTCAAACCTTACGAAAATAAAAGGGGTGTCCACTTTTAAATTGCTGACAACTTTTATAACATAAGGATAATCCAAGATTTCAAAGTGAATTATTGGGTAATGAGAACTTAGTAATAAAAAAGGTCATCTTGTAGCAACTGTCTAGGACTCTTAGTTTTCGTACATAACGCACGTGAAGTTTTGGCGTGGTGACACAGAGCCTAGCGTGTAGGCAACACTGCGTACACGAGTGTCTGGTTCATTCCGCAGTGCCGCACATGTGATGATGGACATTCACTGTAAATATCACGTATCGTTGTTTAAATAGTTCACATAACCATGACAATCACTTTGTTCCTGGTTGAATTTGTGTGTGTGTTTTGAAAATAGAAATTATAAACGTGCAAGTGAAATATCTCGTCAGTACAATACGAAGTTAGACATTTAAACAGTTTGTGTGATTCTGGCACTACTGAAAAGTGTAAGGGAGCCGATATTGTTTTCAGGTAATGTCCCGTATTGCCGGCACCAATACTGATACTGCCTTGAGAAGGAAAAATTTTAATAATATTGAGAACGCAGGAAATTAAAAACTTAAATTTCAAAACACTTCATCAAAGAAAATAATAATTGTCTTAATTTTTATTGTTTTAGTCCTACTTACGTTTAAGAAAAATAAACATCTACGAATCACAAACTAGTCAGTGACTCAAACACATGCGGGCGTGTGATGAAGGATATGGTTTACTCTTTGATATACGTTATGCAATTTTGGTTTAATATTGACGTCAGGAATAGATGAACTAACAGTCACCAAGTCATTTATATTTGTAAAGTACTCCCGACTGTGGCATTGCTAGGCGTGTGTTTCTCTGTCAGAAAGTTGTGTTGAAAGTTGTGCAACATGTATAGAGAAAACAAAAAGTTTGGAATTTTAAGCTCTTATACTTCAAAAGGTGCGGGCGGTTTGGATTTATCGGTACCGGAACAGCCCTGCTGCAAACTTGTAGCCAAACGTTAGGTTCCAAAACACTCCTAACATTACAATCTCGTATCAGTTATGAAATTTCATATCAGTAGCGATACATTGACCCCTTTACCTTACCTTCCTTATTCCTCGACCCTAGTGATGTGTGTCTAGTCTTTAACGCAGATTTCTTAAATGTCAGTTACCACTCAAACAATGCCACATTCATTTGTAACACAAGCAGTGAAGCACTGTGTTATTTTACACACCGTTAACGGTTTACTGCAGTAAACATACTTGTTATCTAATATGAACACTCGTTAACTATTAATAATAAGTGACATTTAAGGCTAAAACGCTACTGTAAACCACTTACTTTTAATGGTGTGTGCGTCTAATACTGTAAGAGTTAACGGCACATATCAACAAACAACACGTTTTAACCTAAATAGCAATAAATATCCGAGGAGAGACTACCGAACCCATCTCTATTACTGTGGACTGCCGTTCGTGCTGACGCGGACATGCAAATGCTTTGTGTAACGTGGAAGCTTTATTGAGAAGTTTAACGAACATAATAAATACTCATATTGTCTTACTTGCACGCTCATAATGTACTTAAAAAAATACAAATTCAGCTAGGAACAAAGTGTTGGTCACGGTTATGTGAACTATTTAAACTACGGTACATGATATTTACAGTGAATATCCACCATCACATGTGCGGCACTGCGTAATCAACCAGACACTCGTGTAAGCAGTGTTGCCTACACGCTAGGCTCTCTGTCACCACGCCAAAACTTCACGTGCGTTATGTACGAAAACTACGAGTCCTAGACAGTTGCTACAAGAGGACCTTTTCTTTATTACTAAGTTCACATTACCCAATAATTCACTTTTAAATGTTAGATTATCCTTACGTTAAAATAGTTGTCACCAATTTAAAGATGGTCACCCCATTCATTTTCGTAAGGGATGAATGTATCAACTGGAGTTTACTGTTGGTTTGTCGGCCGTACTGTCATTAAGTAATATGTTGGGTTTTTGTCAGTTTACGTCGATTAGTATTCGGATTGTGGGAAACTCAAAGTTCTGAAATTTGATTTTCATAGGCGAATTACTCCTTTAATGTTACGGTTACGTACAAAATGTCTTATCATTCTATACTTAATTTTTCACAAGGAATCACCTGCCGGAGTTTGTCAGAGTTTTTTGTGAACAGCCTGTAAATGTACATTACTTAAATGAGACCGCGGTTGGCGCAGTGGATACAGCACTCACCTCCATCAAAGGCGAGGTCATACCCGCATGTGGGAAACATGGCGGATGTTGCAGTCAACTGGCAAGTTTTCTCGGGTTGCTCCCGCTCGCTCTCGTGTCTCACATTCTACCGCTTCTCTATCGCAGAGCTATTGCTACTTAAATTAGCTACACACGTTCCAAGTTACGCATTTCAAACAAGCTGTGCAAATATCTAACTTTATTATAAACTTCGCAAAAACAAATATGGTCTGTATGTATAAATACCATTTCACGTTAGCGTAATGTCGCACATCGCCCGTATAGACAAATTTGAAAATAATTGCAACCATAAACATGTTGCACACAACTTTGTTTACAGAGCACACGTCAAAGTTACAAGTTAAATAAGTACCATGTTCCTCCAGGATACAAGACTATGTTCATATTGCAGTCGATCTCTCTTCTGGGCAGAGCTGCCCCTACAGAGGTAGGCAGGCCGCCAGGAAATAGAAGCTCTAATGGGAAATCGATTTCTATATTAATTGTGAGAGGGGCGGAAGTATGGTCCGTAGGAAGGAGGGGGAGAAGATGTGACCGCAGGCACGTGCGACCTGGCTAGTCCTTGGCCACGATACTTGAGCTGTACTGTACACTCGCAGTGTTTGTACCAGGGCAAGTTCCTCAACTAGTCCTTGGCCACGATACTTGAACTGTACTGTACACTCGCAGTGTTTGTAC
>PNEQ01058593.1:0-47973 GCA_003012365.1 Medauroidea extradentata | reverse complement strand
GATGTTGGCTGTTCGACCCCAGACCCTCAACAGGTCCCAGTTGCGATTGCCGGCGGTCTTGTTCCTCACCAGGGGAGTCATCTAGCGGCACAACCCAGCGAGCCACATGAAATAGCTCAGGAGGTCACCTGCAGTTCCCCAAGAGTTCAGCGTGCAGAGCCGGTGCAACAGACGGTGCCCGGGAGTGCGGGGTCCAGCAATCGCCTGCAGTCACCATCAAATTCAAGTCAGCACAAGACTGCTTCTATCTATGATGGCACCTCAAGTCCGTTCAAGGGATTCGAGGAGCATGAATGTCACCATCAGCAGCTTACGCAGGCTAGGCCAAAGGGCCTTCGCACATCCACCAGGGTAACACGCCGGCCCCGCAAGTTGCAAGACTATGTTGTGTAGTGGGACACTGTATGGTATAACACATCGACCTTGTACATTGTTTTATGTTTAGCAATAGGGAACTATTTTGGTAGGGAGGAGTGTAGAGTATTGGCTAGACCTAAGGTTGTGTTGGCGCCCTGCCGACAGATGACTGTGCCGATTGATCGTGTCTATGGCGGGATTTTGCGGCGCGGACGTTGGTGTATAGGGCACGAAAGTTGCGGGCGAGGATTGCCGATGGATTGTGAGTGATCGTTACCGACGATACGGGATGATACATTACAATCAGAACACTCCTAGACAACAAATTTTGCTAACTTTATGAGTAAAAACATTTTCCCAAGAGAGACATATGATGGGGAAAATGTCTGTCATTGAAATTTTGTACATCTGATAGCAGTAGGTGAGATTGTGCTTAATGAATGTGTCAATCTAGCAAAATGTTTACTTATAAAGATGGCAAAAAAAAAAAAATTTCTCTAGGACTGTTCTGTTCCAGTTTTTTCTACATATAATAATATAATTTAAGGTTACTCACAACTGACCCCGTATTAGCCTACTTTATTTTATTAACACTTGTTTCTTTTGTTCTCAACAATTATGTTTGCTACATTACAACCAGTCTGCTATTGTTTATGTACAGTTGCTATCATACCCACTGTTCCCTGCGTAGCAGTACAGGTGATGTTCATGCCATATGCATACAATGTACCACTGACTTGACGTGGGTTCAGTGATGAAAAATCTGATAATCACATGTGAAGTGATAGGCAAGCACACATAAATAAGTCCAGCTAACAATAGAATAAAAATATATGTACATTAATGGAACTAGCTCAGAGTCCTTCAGTACAATTTATTTACTCTACCTAGGTTATGGCTTACATACCCTTTCAAATTAACCTGTTATTGCCTTGTAAGGGAAATACTTTTCAGAAACTATAGGCCTACCCAAATGATATTTTTAAATACATGATACATATTTACACTTTTTTGTGACCACTAAACACACCACATCCTCTCCCCCACTGTCTTTGAATTACAGGTCTGGACACTAGCTTGTCTAACAATGGTATTGAGTTGACCCTGTTGTGACTGAAAGCGCCACTAGCAATGAAGTGTTGTTTTAACATAACAATATAGGGTCGTACTACCACACCTCCTAGCTGTTCCGACACATGCTTGCTCCTTGTACATCCATTTACACAATGTTAAAACAACACCAGAGTGCCAGTGGCGCCAATCAGTCGTAAGAGGGTAAATTTTTAACTCCAAGTGTCCAAACCTGTTCCTCTATGGCCGTGCTTTCCCTTCACCATTACATATTGCAAAGCAATACTACAATTGATTACAGCAGCTTAGCTTAACATTTTGTTCCAAGATCCACTGCTGATACGAGTGTACGGCAGGCTTAGTCCTACTTAAATTTTTACAAGTCAATGGGCTTCTTCAGTGTTCAAAATTCATTAAGTGTGCTGGAGCATATTGTGGTTGCTGATTAGCCAACAGCGTTGAACCTCTGCTGCAGCAATGTGCGTGTGCCCTCAAGGCGCTCAATGTTTGGTAGATTAGAGTACTGAAGGAACTTAACCCGGAAGTAATGGAAAAGGGATATAACACCATGGTTAGACCGATATTAAAATATGCAGCAGCGGTCTGGGACCCCTATGTACAGCTGGAGAAGAGTGGGGCAGGCTGGAAAGGATGAAAGATACTTCAGGCCTTCATTAATGATGGAGATGGGTTGGCATTCCCTAATGAAAAGGAAAAATTTGGCGAGATTGGTCAGAATGTATAGGATGGGGAATGGAGGGGGATGGGGTGAGTTAGCCTAAATACAATGTTAGTTAAAGGTGTGTACAGAGCTAAGTAAAAAACAATGGTTTGATTCAGAGAACTTGGCGAAGGACAGAGCAGGGAGGGCAGTCCATATTAATGAGGACAGTTAGTGAGTGGAATGTTTTTGCAGGAAGATTTGGTGACAGCAATGTGTGTGCTGCAGTTCACAAAGCACTTGTTGAGGGAAAACGATTGTGAGGATAAGTAGTTGTCTGCAGGCTTCAGCCCAATTGCAAGGGCATTTTTATTATTATTGTTATTATTATAAGAAATAGTTTACAGTCATGTTAATGCTGTTTTACAGAGGGTGTACATTTTATTTGGTATGAACGTTTACATATACCTTACTGTAAGCAGGGGTGACTGTGACATCTGTACACTGAAATCTGATGGTTGGCTCTCATTAGTTCTGTGGGTAATTAGTTGGATAGGAAGAATTCAATTCCTCAAACAAAAAAAAAAGTTAATTGTAGCAATATGAAATCAACTGCAAAGTGTTTTCTCCAAGTCGATTAAAAAGGCCTAAGTTACTGTACTGATGTGCAATTTTCTGAACTATAAGCTAGCTCATATCCCGCACTGATTTTAATTACAATGGTTAATTTGGGACGCGTATCTTAAAAGTACAATCACATTTATTTTGTGCAGCAGCAATTTGAAAAAAAGTATTGACTAACATACAAGAGTATTCAAGCACGTCTGTCTGACACAGAATACATGTTTCCACACACAATTTGAACTAACCCTTCGGTTAAAACAGACATTTGTTAATTAATGACAAAACGCAAGTTGTTTACATTTAATATCTTGAATAAGCAACACCGATAATCACGTCAGAAATACGGCTCAGCACTCGGCAGATACTGTACAAATATTTTATTAAGAAGAATATACACATCAGCTGTATGGTTTTTCCATTTAAATAATAATGATTTAAGTTACAGTGGATTTTTCGCAAATACAACATAAATTCATTTCACTATCGTCGTTTCCGACTGCGAAACGATCTAACCTCACAAATCCGCCATGATTTTTTCACATTTGTAAACATAGTTACGGCAAGCCAGTAAGTTAACACAACCCATCTACACATCTGTTAAGTTACAGTCGCTCACCTTCACTTTAAGGTATGCAAAATGCTTACTGAATCGCACCGTGAAAATTTACGGCAAATGTTAATGTGACTGGTCGTAACTCTTAAGTTAAAGTTACCTTAAAAGTTAGTGAATAGACCCCCAGGGGAGCGGTTTGAAGTCCAGTGTTACTGCTGTTGGGTTTTCTGTGATCACGATGTCACAGAAAGGTCGCAGTGGTCTCACAGGATAAAGCTGTGCACTCTACCCTTCTTTTTCGTTGTCCTTATTCTGGTATTGTATGTTCAGTAACTGGTTCTGTTTTGTGGGTTAGGTTTTTGGAATTTGTTTAATACAGTAAACCCTGTTATAACATTCCTGAATATAACATTTTCCTGCATATAACATTACTTTTCTTTGGTCCCACCATTTATCCATAAGGCATAATGCTTTCACTTCCTGCTTATAACAACACTAGTATTTTCATTTCCTGCATTTTTACTGCATTCATTTACTCGGGTAAAATTTTTCTTAACTGCATTATTTTAGATAAACTAAGCTGGAGACTACAAACAAATGTAAAAAAACAATTTTATATCTGGGAAAGTGTCATAAGTGTACATTACAGTGATATTCAAGACTGTGATACCGAGGATGACGAGAGCATGAACCTACAGAAGACAAGTGGGAAAGCCTCTATTATACACACAATGTATCTGTTCATCATGTTTCTGATGGCACAGTAACTGCAGCCTAATTTAATCTCATTGTAAGCTTATCTACTGTACATAAACTATGAAGGTTTAAGTTACTTTTCTGTAATATCCATTTATTGGTGTAAAAATATTGATTCCTGCTTATAACATTTTCCTGCATATAACACTTTTTTTCACAGGTCCCTTGAAAAATGTTATAACAGGGTTCTACCGTATTGGGTTTCTTGTGCTTGGATTTTTTCTTATTTATCTTTTATTTGTAATACTGTTTAAAAATGTCTACAGGAACACTGACTGGTTGGTTGAATAAACTGTCTAAGGATCAGCTCCCTGACCTCTTGACCACCTTGGGGGTGAAAGGCGAGGAAGGTGACGGTCTTGAGAAGCTTCGAAATAAAGCTCGTGTCTACTTTAAGGCCACAAATGTAGAGGAAAAGGATGCTGGTGAGCCTAAACAACTTATTTTAAAGGGCATTATATCCCTTCCACATAACCTAAAATTACCTGTTTTAGGGTCTACTACACCTCAAGCTATTGTAAAGTTTCTAGTAGAGATTGCAAAAATTTTTGATCTTAAATTAATTTCAAGACAGGTTATTTTTGCAGCACTTCTGTTTAATGTTCCAAAAGAATTACAGGGACAAGCTAGTCAGGCTATGAATTGCAACTGGGATTTTCAGACATTTAAAAATTCAGTGTTGAGGATTTTTATATCACCTTTAGTGCTTGAAAGGATGAAAGCAGACATCTGTGACAGGTTTCAACATTCAGGGGAATCTATTGTTACGCATACCACCACAGTGCTCACCAAGCAGGGGAACTGCAAGCACAGAGTGGTGTTATGACAACACTTTGAAGGTTAACCTCAATATTGAGAGCAGGCCGACATATAACGAGGGGCAGGGCCACCGTCCCTCTGCTGAGCAACTCCGTCGTCCGAGGGCCGGACGTCTGGGACTCCGCTCGTTACCCGGGGAGGTCACGACAGTGCTCACATGCGATCACGCCAGAGTGTCTAAGGCGCCAATACACAGTGGTAAGCAGCTTGGAACTGGGTTCCAATATACTTCTATTAATGCTCCCCTATATTCAGGCTGTACTGTGCACTGTCGATGCAAATCAAAGCCCCTTCTAGTCAATATTGTGGCGTCTGATAATTATCCTTAATACCTGGTTGCAGTACATAGGAGTCATAGTTGAGTGGTGGAGACAGTAGTAGCCTCCAGTTTGAGCACTCTACCCTTATGTTCACCCCGAGAACCAACCGGAATAGAGAACCATTGAAAAGGGTGGAACACCGGTGGAGGCTAGTGTTTGAATCCCCTCTTGTTTTGGCAAAGCCAAAATTTCCGCCATCCCCCTTAAATTTAAAAGTAAATTTCCCAGTCGACCCTCACATAGTGATTAATGCATACAAGTTATTGGTGTGTGTGTGTGCGCACGCGTGCTTGGGGTTGTAGTAGTTTAAGCAAGAGTGTGGTGTGTACGCTTGTAAAGTAGTTAATGCAAGCCAGTAGTAGAGTAGAAACATCAGACGTCCCACAATGCAGAACTGCAAATTTGCGGTGTAACGAGTTCTGACAAACCGCGATCTTTGCTAGACTCAGCGAAAAAGGCACGGAAGGTTGCAACCATACACCTTTCTGACGTCAAACGTTTAGTGCAAGAACAGCAAAGTCAAACTCCTGCAGACCGATTTAAGTCACTAATTGCGAATGTGAATAGGGTTAGAGAAAGTAATCCAGAGGTTCTTTCAGAGTTAGACAGCCACTCATGTAGGATTACAGGAGGCTTAGTTGCTAAATTAAGGGATAAAGGTCTAGTTGTGGCAGGAACTAGTGAAGATCAAACCAACTCAGAGGAAGTGTATGAAGACGGTAAAGAGTCTGTTTTAAATCTGACGACAGGAGACGACGCCCAGTCAGACAGTTACTCGAGGTTAAATAATAGCAAAAGCATGACTAACGTGTACAAAAACGAAGGTCCAGGTAGGGCAGATCCTCAGCATATTAAAGTAGTAATCCGAAATTCAGAAAAAATTCCTACATTTTCAGGCCAGGCAGACGAGGACATAGAGGAATACTTGGAACATTTTCTAGCAGTTGCGGACCTAAACAGCTGGGATGAAACAGAAAAATTTAGAAGGCTGAAATTTTATCTAAAAGACTCAGCAAAACGAACTTATGTAAATGTGGAGAACAAGTTAGGTCAGCAGACATTCATTCTCACTTGGAAAAAAGATACGTAAAGGGAGTTACACACAAAAAGACAAAAAGTAGGAGAGAACACCCAGTCGCACATAGAGGATATGAAATTTTATAAATCCAAGTTTAATGACAGGATGCCAGAGTTAGAATTTTTAGAATTATTGTGAAAATTATTGTTGCCATCGATTGCAGATAAACTTGTGAGCATGGAAAATGAGAGTGTAGCTCAATTAGAACAAAATGTTAGATGAATAGAGTTAGGCCTAGGCCTTAGGAGGTAGAGATGATAACCATCAGTACGCTAGGGGACGTCACTATCGCAGTGACAGGGAATATTCAAATAGCCACCCAATTGTTACTATTCAGAAAGATCACTACGACCCGTACAAATAGGACAGGGGTAACTACAGAGATTGTAGGGACAGGCAACATTACAGCTGCAGAAAAGAGACTTACATAGAAGTCAGGAGAGCGATAGAGAAAGTTATTGAGGTGGCAGAAACAATAACGGGGCAGACAAATCAGCTAAGTATTAAAAAAACTGGGTAAAAGTGAAGGAAGGTCACGTTTCCCATACTTTGAATAAGAACACATCACAAAACCACACATAACCAAAGAGATACAAAATGGTTTGAGGCATTTCATTTGCAAACATGGCTTCGCACAATGCAGTAGCAGACATCAAATGTATTTTGACAGCACAGGTATTTACCACCATGCCTCAAAATACAGGTAGGGAGTGCGATACTCGCAACACTGGAATTAGGTGGCGGACATATTTATCCAATCATGAAAGACAACATCATGAAGGCTGCCAGCAAAGAAGCGTACAGGAGAACAATAGACAGCGCCATTCTATTGGAAATCGCAACACTGACAAACATGACAGAGAGCTAGGGTCGAGTAAAGATTGCAAAGCGAAGCAAGAAAAGGCAGTTACACAAACAGCGAGTCGTTCAGTGGACGACGGAAGCAAACATGCTGATGGACGCAGTACATTACAAACAAAACACATTGGGTCACGTTCTGAAAAACAATCCACATGCGCCTTGTGTTTTTACACCGGCCATCATGCCGAAGAATGTGACTTGTTTCCAAACCAACACTGAGTTCCAAACTAATATAAGCGACAGGTTCAAAAGATTCCAACAAAAGTTTGGACTCACTATGAAAAACTTTTCGTCAATCAAAATGTGATAAAATGGTATCAGAACCAAAAACAGAGAACTGAATGAAGGAAGCAAAACAGATAATTAGAACCGGTAAATCACGGAACCATCTCATCACTAATTTTCTTGCACATACTTCACAACTTAATTTTTTTATTACAAGTATTTCTGTTATTACAAGTACTCAGGCCAGACATGTTGATTATCCATACAAATGTAAAAGGGCAGTTTCCCAAAGTTGGCTTTATGCTGGTTTTAAAATACAAAACATGACACACACTAAAGAAAAAACATACATGCTTACATGTTGCAAAACTCCAAGAACTGCAGAAAAATAAATATTTCTACTCTCAAAATTACTCTTACGACATCTACTAAATTTTTTCTGAATGCGATATTGTGAAAAGTGACCGAGCCCTACCAAATATAACTAAACATGTAAATCCCTAATCTTGCTTGCACAAGGACTGGGGTTGGTAGGCAGCAAACCACAACATTGTCACTCATGTAATAACCATTCTCTTCTACCTCGACTGGATTTAGTTGCTTGGACATACTCCAGTGTTAAATAAATGGCTGTCAAAGAAAACTAAAGATAACAAAAAAAATAACCAAGCAGTGTATGCTTCAGTCAACAGGCAAAGTACGCAACATAAAATTCCAAAAATGGAACAGGGTCAAATAAAACAAGGACAAAAAGATAATAAATGAGAATAATAAAAAATAAACCTAGGACACCACCAAGGCAGACAACCCAAGTTTGGGGGTCTGCTTTGGCAAAAGGACAAACAGAAAAATGTATGACGCACAAAATAAAAATAAGACACACGAACTGGTATTATATCAGACATGAACAGAAAAACAAATTACACAAGACGAAACAGAACACAGTAGTTTTCCATACAGACAGTATAACGTTTCGGGAACTGGAATCTGTTCCTGTCATCAGGTAGACACACAGAGTTCAGGAACACGACAGCAACTGATGAGGCGACAGAAAACCATGGGTTTATATAGTGTTAGCCCACTTATCCTGCTCAGCCAATGGGAGACGAGCTGTCGCCTGATTAGTTGTGGTGGGTTGAGTGTTTGTAATGATTTTGTGCTGTAAAGCTGTTTCTCTCTTAATCTTAATCATATATTTTAATTCAAAACTCTGTTCACCAACTATTGTTAATAAGAAATTCTGATTATTTGATTTTTCTTTTAATTTTGTCGGTTTCCTGTGTAAGTGGTTTAGAGTCTTCCAAATGAATTTTGTGGCTATTTTCCCACGCATGTTTGGCCAGTCTAGATTTTTGGGTTTCGCCTCTCTTCTCTCTTTTTAAATGGCTGGTATGACAAATAGGAACATATCCTATTTATGTGCTGCTGGCTATCTACAGCATGATACAGAGCGCACAGACAAAATGAGAGCCGTGTTTTTGACCGGTAAACTAATTTGCTGGAAGCCACACATGAGACAATTAAACAGAGAGCAAATTTTTCCAGCTTGTTAAAATGTAAGCACTCTAGAGGATTTGCTTTGCTGTAATATGACAGTTTATAACCAAACTTAATATAATTAGATAATATAATGAATGCACATTAACATTACTTAGCTGACAACAATTTTATATATGTTATCTTCTATAACTCAATTTTATAATTTTTTATATGTTGGACTGAAAATGTACTAAAGCATGTAATGCAAGCCACCCAAAAAATGAACTAAAAACAGAGACTGAAATATTGAAAAAAATGTATAATAATACATAAAACATATTGCTATTGGCCCATTACAACAAAAAAAGTTATGTAGGATTATTCATAAAGGAATAAAAATAAATGACAGAACAAACATAAAAAATTCCTATATACAATTTTATTTTTTAAATTCAAACTATAGTTACAATTTTTAAAATTATAAGAAAAAAAAAAAAAAGATAAAACATTGTAAAAAATTAGACACCACTTTAGTACACATGCCTGATTGACAACCTTGAAAATATAAATGAAATTAAGAATACATAAAACTCACATCAGACTTCTTACATCAACTAGGCCAACACAGTTTACACATGAAATACCTCCATCTAATTTCATACATGTTAACTGTTACCTATGACAAACATTAATGTAAAAAAAGCTTAAAATATACAATTCACAGACAGGATAACATAGAAATTATACTAATCACATAAAAAATTATTCAATAAAAGACTTTTTCCAAACATTACAAATGCCAGAATCTGTTTATACTGTTTTATAATTAGAGAAAGCAGAAAATGGTGAACTGCAACATTTGTGCTTATTTTTTGTTTTGTGAAATATGTGTAGTTTTGTACTAGATCACATGATTTTATACAGAATACAATGCAAAGGAATTGTTCATGTTTACAATATTAGATATAAAATTATGTAATACCAATATACTACAAGAGAAACTGAAGGTGCTTACTGTATTTAATTGTGTATAGCACACACTTTTATTCTAAAATAACTAATACAAATTCAGGGGTACGCACTATACACTGGAAATAGAAAAAAAAAAGTGAAAAGAGGCCAGGGAAGGAAGGGTGGACTGGGGGAGGCAGAATTGTAGTCATAAGCTGACAGGTGTCAAGAGTGGGAGGCAGAGAGAGAGAAGGTTCTCACTGTCCAGTTCCTCCATCTTTACTCCTCTTCCTCTTCTCCCCCCAATCGATTTAAGATGTAACTATCACTGCTAAAACCCCAAATTTTTTGTTTATCCTTATCCATGTTCCTGTTCAAAATGTTACTCAGTATTTATAAACCACGCGGGTTAATAACTTGTCTGATGATAGTCAAAAGTTTACTAGCTTTCACACACGTACGTTTAAACTGTCTGTAACAAAGTATGCTGTTTGGAAATTTGATGTGGCAGGAACAAAAATTCATAGATGGCGAGTGGAAGCAATATGAGAAGTGGTGGTTGGGGCTGTTTGGCGAACAGCCCTCTGCTTGTGGCCACCTTAGCCACATTTCTGAGCTTTGCTGTGATATCATTGCAAGTTATCTCGAGGAAAGAGGGAAGGCATGCTGGAAGCGGCAGTACCACAGTACAGCAAGAGAGGGGAGGGAGTGTTGAGCAAGTGCATGCACACAAGTTCACATAAGCGCACGGGCTGGCAGGCAGCAAGTGACCTCAGCAAGCTATTTATAGATAGCTGTAGAGAAGGGAGACAAGCCACAACACCCTCCCGGCTCTCCACCACACTCTCTAGCCAGTGTGAATGTTATCTTTTATCTCTCTTTTCTTTGTAGTCGACCTCATCTTTATCCCTCCCCCCCTGGCACATAGATCGTAGCCTCCCTTGTGCTTCTTTGCCGCCTCGTACTCCCATGATTTTTTTACATGCTAGCAAAGGCACTTCAATTTTTTTCTCTGGAACTTGTAGCAAAAATCGTGGTGCATGCTATACACGAGTATATATAGTACTTACATCATCATGAGGTACCAGCATTGGTATTTTAAAGTCAAAGGTTTGCCAACACGTATTCCATGAAATGAAATAAATGTTTACTGTAAACAAATTTATGTACATAAACTATTGCTGATGGTGTATGTCCATAAAAACAGTGAGATATATAATACTAAACCATTTCAAGAATTGTTCAAAAATCAGTGCAACATGTCTGCAACTTGTGTGCTTATTTAAAGTTAAATGAGATTATTTGTGAAATCAGTAGTAATGGCCAAAAGTGTACGTGATGTTAGACAAATTTACTCTAACACAAGTTTCACAGTTTTGCATTATTGATTTTGCTTATGTTGAAAAAAAAAAAACTGAATGTTTTGTTTGACTATCCCATTTTAGTTCATAAGGTGGCATTTTCGTAGTTTATATGTTGTCAAGTAAAAATCAGTAGTTTTCATGACAAGATGCTGAATAATGTAACAACTTTTGTTGGCAACCAGAAAATTACATCACGTGATCAATTAACATTTTTTGATATAAATGATTAAATATGTAATAAACGTTTTTGTGTATCTTAGACACACAGATACACATGTATATTTACCATGTTTTTATACATAAGATACTAGGTACAAGTATTTATAGGATGTTGCTTGTGGACAGCACATGCACATTTCGTAACTCTGAAGTACAATCATTGTATATCGCCAGCCTTACCAGCTTCATCAGATTGCAAGCGTAGGACCACTGACGTTGATGGTCCAGCGGTGGTTTGTGATTAGTGCACCAAGTGGCCAGATGTCGCACACCATAACTAGCAATGGTATGTATGTAGCAAAAACAAATCAATTTATAATACAAGCCCATTGCAAAAATTGTTTGAAAATCATATTATTCCTCACATTTTTTCCCCATCTACTTTACAAAATAAAGTGCCAAAACATTTTCAAAACTAAAAGTTTCCACAACTACTGGCTTAAAATAATTTCTTATCACAACCCACGAGCCACCACTGCAGTAAACTTTGACACCGTTTGACCAATCATCATTGAACGTGATACAAGTCTTCAAACTTCCCACTAAACCCTAGTATGCCTCCTGGCCACTAGGTGCATTGATCACCTACCGACATTGGACAATAGACATCAGCGTGCCTTCACTTACCACCTAACGAAGCTGGTCTAGCCAGTGAAAAGTCATGATTGTTCTTCTGTGCTGAGAAATGTGTGCGTTCTATGTGTATGTACTGTCCACAAGTACCATCCTGTAAGTACTTGTACCTCGCATCCTGTGTTAAAAATGTGATTAGTAGCCTAGTGTGCTTTTCCTATCGTATCATTAACTTTAATATTGACTGCATAAATATAAAAATTACACCCAGTTCTGCCACAGATCACATCATGAGAAACTTGAGTGAAAACAAAATCAATTTTAATACAATTAGTTGTTACTAAATGGCATCGCCACCCTGGCCTTGGTCTCGAGATCTGCTGATCTTCGTTCCAAAATGATCCACAGATCAATAATAATGAAAACGTTTCACCATAAAGATTATGGTTTTTTTTAACTTCCGTCGCATTATTTCTAATTCATGCATATGCACAACCTGGCAGCAGCTCTGACATCATTGCCGGTCAGTTTCTATTGGCTAAAAATACAAGAAGTCATAATTTTTAAAAGAAGTAAGAACTTTAATGGTGAGTGAAAGTGGGTTGGCAACACCAAACCAAGTCATTGCTCCGTTACAGCCTACAGGTTGCAGTGTGCTCTTGTTCTGTGGTGTCAGTGTGTGTGGTGTTGTCGTCAAGTAGGTTTGTTTTGTGATGAAATTTTGCTGGAATAAGAAATAACATTGAACTGAATGTAAAGTAACTTTTCAATTGTGTATGAGGTTTTTCATCCACTGCATTTGTTCTCCGTGAACAAAATTGAATGGATATTACCAAAATAATACACTTTCTTGCAATCATAATTATTAACCTACAAAACACATTGTGTAAGATTACACAATCATTTGTGCATGTAAATTATATGACAGGAATCTCATGATTTCAGTGAAGTGTAAAATGATTTAACATAAAATAATGCCTATCTAGATTAATTGGGATCTGTTAAAAAATAATGTATTATTGTAAGAAATATCTTGATCAGAAACATTTCTATCTTGCAAATTATTATTATTTATTTTGAAACAATTGCCTGTTTCAAGTCCTCTCATGAAATGTGTTATTCACAGAGAATGTATTCTTAGCACCATTACACATAGCATGTCTAGCTTCATTCTATGGTTAGCTTAAAATTGTGTCTTTATAGATATTTGAACATTATGAACAAAATACTGTGTATATGGTCTCGTACGAAACACGAAGAACAGTCTCAGAAAAGATGGATTAACAAAAGAAGCCCACCTTTCCCTTCATAAATAAAAGATACAGGTTATCAACATTAATTCTGTTAGCCTTAAGTAACATTAAACAGGTTACAAAGGCAATATTCTTTACTGGGAAACTAAAAAGTGTGAGTTTTCATATTATATTACATAGTGAAATGATACACAAGTTACCACTGTAGCTATAATCCTTTAAAACACAGGAAAATATATATAATTTTTACATTATTTTTAATAGAAAAAAGGAACAAATTATTTATCTATTACACTACTAGTACAGTATTTTAAAAGCTGTGCTGTTAATAATGTTGATAGTGTTAACATAATGTACGTACATTTCTTGGAATTATTTCTACTAACATCAAACGTAATTCAATGTACACAGATGTTTCAACAAAGAGCACTTTATTTTCACTAACAATTTTATAATATTTGAGTGCTTATTTGCTTGGACACCATCTTGCCTCAACTATCCAAGAGCATCTCTGCCTTTAACCACAATAGTACAACAGAAAATACAATTTATCCGATTAAATAAAAGCTGCCTAAGAGTTAACTTTGATGTTAACAGTATTTCTTCTTAAATTAACATTAACAACTTCTATTACCACCTCTGAATAAAGTTTTGGATAAAATGTATCTTGTATGCAGGCCAGAAATATGTATTACGTACCCTCTAATATATCCTATTAAAGAAGTAACCCACTGAGTAATCTATCTGCTACTATACTTGGACAGCAGAGTGTTTCTTAACCTTATGTTTAAAGGCAAAAGAAAATGGTAGTGTGTATTTGCAAAGCTAGAGATTCTGTTAAGGTTAGGATTAGTGTTACGGAATTGAGAGGGGAAACCTAGGTTATTTAAAGTTTTGCAAAGGTTAGGTCTTTGCTTATTCACAACAATTTTTTTATTTCAGTTTATTTTTTTGTTACAATTTAATTTATTTAACAAATTTGTAATTAATAGCGTTTTCATACTACGAAAAATTTTACGTATCTGTGTTAAATAAACATACAGAGACTTTTAAAATTAATTCAAACACAAATTACTTGTAAACACAAGTAGAAAACTTAAAAGTAAATTTTTGAAAACATTGACAAATATACTACACATAAAATATGTTTAAAAATTTTTGTACTCCATAATTAAAATATCACAATAATACAATACAATCATGTTCCCTTTCACAATGTCCATCCATCCGATGAAGGAACATTCAATTAGCTACTATTATTTAGTCGCGACGAAGTCTAAAATTTTAATTTGGATTTAAAATTCTTGTATACATTATTAAAAAAAAAATGGTATTACTACTACAATTTACTAATAGCATAGCTAATTAAAACAATTTTCCGCAAAATAGCTAGATATCTAAATCAGTGCTGTATTTCATGCAATTTTAATGAAACATTTTCAAATAATGGGACATATTTTCAATTTATTTAAAAATTATAATAACTTTGTATTAAACTTTTGTAATTATGAAATATGCCGTGGTACATAGTGGTGTATTTTCGAATTACATTAATTACACTATGTTTAATGAATTGACAGAGAACGTAATATACAACGGCCCACTATAGTGTGCACGTTACCTATCCAATTGATAGTAAACAGCAAGTTTCATCCAGAGGTGATACTAAAATGAGACATCAAGAACATTTTTTGTAGCAAAAATGTCATATTGGCATTACTTTAACACTGAAATTTAATGCCAGCAATAAATTTTAACATAGAAATTTAACATTAAATTTTTCCCATATTATTTGCAGCACCAAAAGCAGACAGTTTAATTTACAGTGATTACTGAGTAATATTTTATAATTAGGTGTATGACAAACTGACATGTATTGTTGCATCTACACAATTGCTAGTGAACGTTGCTAAGTTGCACTGTTGCATAAAAGGACTAAGCAGGAGAAAATAAGCATTGAAAAACTAAGAAACAAACCAAGGGAGTCAGAAATGGCTGCAGTTAAAACCAAGCAGTTCCAAAATAATAATACGGTCTGCATAAAATATAAACCAAAAAAGTAATATTAAAGACAATACAGACGAGGGGCAAACAAAGTGCACCAATGAAGGACGAAGATGAAGACAACACATGAACACAGCAAAAGAAATGGTTAACCAATAAAATATGTAGAGAGCATGCTGGAGTACTCACAGGCTTACTTCTTCACAGAAACACACAAAGACGAGCAAGTGCACGACTCCATGACGTTTCACCGACCTAAGTCGGCTTCATCAGGTGAGAAGTAGAGGCACACCAAGTTATGGCGGCGATGGAAGCATGGTTAGTGTCCCTAGTGGCCAAGATGCGAACTAGGACATGGCGAAAAGATACACAATGAAAGGCTGTGAGAGTTTGAGGGTGTGCAAGTGTACTGTTTGAATTATCTGATTTTGAGACCTGGTGGTTGTCTTGTCTGGACTTTATGTTTATTGAGCTAGCTCCCAATGCCTGAGTTCTGAACTATTGCTTGAAGGGTTTAAAGCTCTCGAGAGATATTGGCGAAGCCAGTTTCAGCACATACTGCTTCACACAAACAAAACTTTTGACTCCTGTTCGCTGCCTCTCTCCCTCTGTCTCCTCTGTGTTTCGTTGATCACCGCAGCTGCACACAGCAGTATCGTTTCTTATATTGTATGAAGCGAGGATTATTTACAAACACAGTAATGCTGCTGCAGATATCATTTGTTGACCGGTAAAATGTTATAGAAGCTTAAGAACGAACGCTCAAACCAAACAGTAAAAAGCAGGAGAAAAAAATACAAAAAGGCGTGATAGGTAATTTTTCAAAACAAGAAATTATTTGTATTTTTTTGATTAATAAGTCAAACAGCAAAAATTTTGTAAGTTACAATTAGCTAAAACCATAGCATTTACTGCCTTTATCTAAAAAAGATCAGCCAATATGATGAACAACATTTTAAATTTAAATGCCAAACATATTGCTGATAGCTACTCTCATTTAGACTAAAAATCACAAAACCGTAGAAACAGAGGAGCATGGTGTTAAAGCTAGCACTGTGTAGTTCAAATGATTCCAGAAGAGAGTGAATATTCACACACAGCATTAACATTACAGATAAGCCCACTAGCGTTGATTTGCCTGGCAAATAACATTACTAACTCCTACAAAGCATCTCACGCTTAGATTGTAATACAGAGTTTTATGGACATTTGTTCTCTCTTTCCAATGCACGGTAACTGCGATCAACACTGTCCTTGTTTTGGCACGTGTTGTTGCCAAAAATCCTAAAATTTTCACATTGCAACTTTGATCTTAAAATTTTTGCATTGAAACATGCATCGGGTGATAATAGTTGGTTCATCATTTACACCATTTCTAAGGGGTTGAAAAAATTAAAAAACAAATATTTTGAACTTAGTACTATTTTCGTACATCCTTAAATATATCACATCATAACTTACAAATCCAAAGCAAAATCTAATCCCAATTTTTATGGTGTGTAATTTAATATATCTGGACGCCAACATAGAAATCTGAAGGGTAAATTTTTTTCGTTAGTTGTACAGAAATATTTTTGTAACGTTATATGCACTTTTTAACAAACTGATACATCAAAAAGTTGGTCAGTGAGAAACTTTTTGAAGTTAGATTGAGGATGAAAGCGAAGAAGTTATTTGTAATTAGCTAAATCTATTTTTAAAGCAACCCCACCAAAATAGCTTTAGCCATTCTCTTGTTTATAGCTGTGCAATCTCTGGTGCCATGCTTTCACCATGCGCTTGTCCTACAAACTCGGCAGCTGAGTGTCAATTGAAGTGTTGTTGGAAGAGAAAAACATCCCATTATGTTTGCTGACTGTGAGGCTTTGCCTGGAAAGATTAATAATTTAAGATACAGGCTTCCTACTACAAACTACAGTTCAGTAGTGGAAATTACAGTGTCTCGTGGCCCAGCGATACAATGTATGTGGGGACTGATTTTGTAACAATATTTCATGTGTGTAATTTTTTTGTTAACATGCAGTTGTATGGAAGACTAAACAATAAAAAGTTGTAATATTGATAGGCTACGAGAAAAATAGCAAAATATTGTATTGATCTTATTCCAGTATTTTTCACATACTATTAATGCAATAAGCATTAGAAGAAACAGGAATGTTCTAAACCATTCATTTACACTATTAAGAAGAAACAATAGCAAACAGTACATCAAACTAACATGAAAAATTTAAATCACAAAGGAAATACTAGTAATAAATAATTCACGCAAACAAATTTAAGGCAACGATCCTTCATTTCTACTACTAGTATGATAACTGTTTTTAAAATCCTAAATTAGAGTAAATGTAAGGTTTTACTACGTCGTCTAATTTGTTTCCTTAACTAAAAAATCTACACTGTTTCGATAAATTATTTGATGGTTGAAAATTCGTAACTAACCTTTTACTTTATGTTAAAGTATTGGAAAAACTACGTAATATATAGTAAAACCAATTAAAACAGTACTGGTAAAAATATAATTATGAAAGTACTGGAAATGAGTGATACGCATAGGTTAACTTCACAGCAGAACATTAATATACTCTCATTCGTTTGATAACCGAGTGTGGTGGAGCAGTGGTTAAACACTCGCATTCAGGAGGACCCGGGTTCAATACCCTATTTTCCGAAATCACTCCAGGCAAATGCTGGGATGGTTCCTTAGCAAACACCATGGCCGACTCTTTTCCCTTTCCTCCTGTATATCTCTACCAAGGCCTTGTGCTGTTCGAGGGCACGTAAACACATCCAACTAAAGAAATAACATCCCCCTCTCCCACTTTAAATGTATTCTCAGCAGACACTAAAATGTGACAAGAAACATACATATTTTTCAGTTCCCACACAAAATTGGTTCTGAATGATCAATTACATAATCATCAACTACCCCAACCACGTTTTTGACTTCAAACATACGCTACTAAAATGGAAGAAATCTTCCCTTTTGTCAGCAGTGGTTATAATGATTGAATTATATGTGATAATTATTTCTTAAGGAAGTGCCCGTGGCAATTCACGTAGTGAACTAATATCAGTGGATTATGTAAATTGTTTCTTATTTTTAAGTACAGTAACAGAAAATGTCATTTATTGCATATTTTGAAGTGTGGTGCAATACAAATTGTAATACCAATTACAATAATAAAGAATATAATATTTTAAAGCTCAAAATTCTGAAGTAGTGAGCCTCCCGAACTTCGAAACATGGCTGCGATCTGGCAACAGCACGCAGCATAAACTCTGTAATGCAATCTAAGGTTGGGACACTCTACAGCATAAATAATTGAGGCCTGAGCAAAATTTAACTTCAATGGAACTATTCTGTTCAGGAAGAAGATGTCAGAATGGACAATTATTTCAAATAAAAAATTATGCCTGGATTTAAAGCCTGCAATACAGTGTGTTACTGTTATAGTTGGTTCTAATGCAGCCTAAGTCTTGAAACAAAAACCACTTGCAATTTATAACTCCAAGAACTCGCGAATGTTTAGCAAAATTGACCAGAGTAAACTGTCTGTAATCTGGAAAACTAACACAAAGTCCTGGGTTATATGTGCGCTGATTGGAGATTGATTTAGCAATAATTTTGTTCCCAAGATAAATAGATATTGTGCTGCTTCTCTTGACTAATGCAACTGGCCACCTAGACGAATTATACAACTTTCATCTCATCTTGAAGTATGTTGTTAATTAGTGACTATAATACATAAGCATTTTTATATTTTTAGTTACAAAACCACACACTCAGGCCAAACCACATCTGGATTATGGCACACTTGCTTAGGCACAGTAATTTATTTTATACTCACTGAATGTGTCTAATGGGGAGCGCTGACAACTTTCTCCACTAAAGTTACGAATCAGCAGAGATGCGAGTGTATGTGACTGAACCATTGCCAGACATCCACTGGCATCATCTGTGCTGTGAACAGTATGTTGGAGCATGTGTGAGGTCCACGGTAAACAGACAAGCCACGCGCAGCGTTACTAAGTTTCTCGCCGGGCCAGCTCGGCCTGCCGCGCCTAAGATACTAACCATGTTGTCATGCACACACTGAGTTTCGCAACTAATGATTTTTAAATAACTTTGTGCATATTACAAGGGTGTTTAACAGTACTCTTTTCACTGTACATATGGCTTATTATTGCCTTTAAGTTCCGCAAAGAGACATGTTCATTTTAGACATTACACTTAAAAAAAAATTAGTTTCTTGTGAAGTTACATTCAATAACAGTACATACAATTGACTTATGGAAAAATTGAGCTACGTAACAGGCTGAAGAATGTAATCCTTATGTAACTTGGCACCTTACTCTACTTGTATATATTTTTTAACAACAGCTATTTCTGGTTTCCTTGGTTTGTTTCTTAATTTTTTTGTTGCTCATTTTCTCATGCTTAGTCCTTTAATGTAACTTTATGGCACACATCCAACATAACACTTCAGTTTGTCATATTATTTACCATTGTCTGCAGTCCCTATTTATTATATGCGAGTCAAGTGTAAGTAAAAAGGCAAGGTACTCAACGTTTAAATCACATACCATTCAACATGTAATGTGAGACTTAAAAAATGTGAAATTTTACACAGAAAAAAAGTTCTGAAAAATATTTATACATGATAAAGATGATATTTGTGGAACAACCCTGTTGCCAAGTATTGAACGTTATCAAAAAAACATTGAAAAAAAAAAAAAATTACTTATTATTTAAACCTGTGAATTAACATGGTTAATAACTGGAACATTAATTTAGTAGTTGCGGTTTTCTGGCCTGTCCCTTCGCTGGCGGTTCCAATCTTGGCCTTGGCGACCAAAGGGTTGACGATCACGAAAACCACCCTGGTTGCCACTACGATTGAAGAAGTTGCCTGG
The DNA here is from genome assembly GCA_003012365.1 of Medauroidea extradentata. Taxonomy (NCBI): domain Eukaryota; kingdom Metazoa; phylum Arthropoda; class Insecta; order Phasmatodea; family Phasmatidae; genus Medauroidea; species Medauroidea extradentata. Next base: position 27,891 of record PNEQ01058593.1, on the reverse strand, counting down.
AAAAGAAATAAATGCATGGTTGTGATAGAAGGAATTTACAATAACTGTGCAGAGCACTGAATCTCATTTAGTATGCATCAATGGTTGAAATGACAATTTTTAACATACAGATGTAAACCATAATAAACATATCACAAGGCACATAGTAAAAATTGTGACAATGGAGACAAATATGATGTTTTAGTCATAAGCAGCCATGTTGAGTTGCCATTGTAAAAATAAGTGTGCATACGTGTAAATTACTATTAATTATTTGTGTTACAGTAACATTTGTTAAGATTTCTGAGTTTCTCAGCCTATTAAAACATAGATTTGCATACTTTCAAATAATACCTGGTTTATTAACCATATTAACCTGTACAACTGCTGCCATTTAACAATGCCTGTATAAACATAAAGTCAGTATTTATACATGATGTCAGCAATCTTTTCTTGTGCAGCACATATCAAATTAAACATTATTCCACTTTTACAGTTACTATACAAATCATTTACAAATCATTTAGTGAGTGAGAGATTTTGTTCAGCACTCAACATCGAGGTCTTTTGTGCTGGTGAGGGGTGACATGAGGTGAGTATGGAGCAGCACCGGAATGAAAGGGTGGGAGAAGTGGGAGATCCTTGAGAAAATCCACTGACCAGCAGCATCGTCCAAATGCGAAAATCAGGGGATTGATCCTGTTGGGAATCGAACCCGGATCAACTTGGTGGGAGGCGAATGGTCAGACCATTCAGCCACCGCAGCCCCTACAAATCATTAACTCATGTTGATTTATGCAGGTAAAAAACTATCATCGCTGTTCGCCAAATTAGAAAACAATACTTTACAAATAACTGCAGTATAATGTATCATCGTCAAACTCAAAATCTTCCATGTGCGAAGAATCTATTGACTCCGTCTGCAGAATTCCAAACAAAACAGACGTGCACTCCGCCATTTACGAACTGCCTACTGAAGAAAATCACTGATTGGCTTTCAACTATAATTTTCTCATTGGTTCATATGACTTACTCATTGTGACCAACTGTTGAATTACCACTAAAAACTTATTTTACAACTATTAGTACATGTTATTCGAATGAAACATGATTAGAAATGTAGTTTAACGTTGGTAGAACTGAGCCAAACAGTTTTTTGCTATTTCTGACTTCACAAAAAAGTGTATCTAATTGTGGACGTCTAAAAGACGTAGAATTTTATGTTTCCGGAAAAATCGTAAAAAGGCATACAGTTTCCCTACAAAAAGTTGCATAATTAAGGATTTTAAGGACCATCTGATAAAATAAGGACTTTTAAGGGCCATTAAAATCAATGCTAACAATTAAGGACTTTTGAAAGACTCTTAAGGACCGTACGAACCCTGTTCAAGTTGTAAAAAAAAGTTAATCGCCACCACTCAAGAGTTTGACCTGCGATCGGCTTAGCACAATTCTGGGGCTTCCCCGCCGATCCCGCAAGTACCTGTGAAATACCATGTATCAGAGTTCTCACCCGAGTAGGTGTCCACTCTCCAGAACCCCTTCTCCAGATCAACATTACTAGAGATCCGCACTACAGGACATTACTGTGTGCCTCAGTTGGCATATGTAATCTGTTCGTACGTTGCACAGCATGCTGGAGCTTCCGTACCAGTTTCTGGAAACTGGCCTAAGAAACCTAGCTGTGGATCTTACCCTAGTGTACAAGGGAGCCCACTACTTTCCCATCATTGTCCTCACTCCATTAGCCTTACAGCTCCCCAGGATGGATCTGGGATGATATCGACAACGTGCTGCTGTCTGTTGTTAACCGAACCTTCCACCATCAGCCACCAGCATCATGTTAACAGTGAGGTCTAAGGTGTCCAATGGGTTACACATCATTGAGTAGAACCTGAACGTAAATAACTAACAGCCACTCCCCTCCTATTTATATTATGTTGTACACCATGCAGTAATCTGTAATGTAAACTATGTAAACAAAGCCACCGTATTTAGATGTATTTAATTTCACCATAACCCTTTTCCCCTTTCTTTGCTTGATTGGCATGGGAGCTGTTTTGATTGGTTTGCCCTCTTAGTTAGTCTTCTAGACCTTCAAGATTAGTTGGTAATGTTTGGAGGAATTCTCAACCACCAACACAGTACACAATTTCGAGGTCAGTAGAGTTTCTGGCCCCTAACTGGCTAGTGTTATACTTAATGGATCTGTTAACTGCTGAGTCATCTTGATGTTTATAGTGACTGGTCCTAATATTACTAGAAGCTGGGATGTAGTCGTCTTACTCCTGGTCTTCCTATGCTTGCTCACAGCTGGCTTGTGCTGACCTAGCACTAGGCCCTACTTTCATTGTTGAGCTGGTACTTTGGTTCCTGTGGACCTGCTGTTCACATGATATCTTTTTATGATTCGGGTTTTTTTTTATAGCCTGGAACCTGGAAACCTGTCCAGGTAATTATTTCTGTTGACTAGATAGAAGTAAGACATTAGTTAGTTCCATGATTTGTACTTGACCTTCCACTAATAATTCAAGGGGTGTTCCTATTTAAGCAGATATTTTGCAGTTTCCAATAAGACTGATTTGTGGCCTTGGGAGCCTGCACAAATTTTTCACAGTAAAAAAATTTTTTTTCAACCACATCTGAAACACTGCGAAGCTTACTTGCACAGCTTAAAATGTGCACCAATTTCACAGCCACCTGAACATGATACAAGATATTTAAATAAGTTTTTTTAGAAAATGTTACAGAGAATACACATAACTTTTAGAAGTTTTTCAATAAACCCTCCAAGATTTTGACTCACATTCATAGCATAGTAGAGCACTGCGCACACAAAAAGAGTTAGGTGAATATTCCTAAAAACAACCGTTCATGCAGGAAAGTAGAGTTCAACTTAAAAAAAAATATATATACATAATGCAACACTGTAGGTTTTGAACTTACCAAATTTCTCTAGGGGAATATGGAAGGGCACATGTTAGTCACTTAAAGAAGATTTTGCAGAGCGTGTACAATGTATTTGATGTTCACTTATGATTGGATATCAGTAGATTTAGCGCAATAGCATTTAATGTTGCTAGGTAATAATGTTTGCTGGAGCATTTCATTTTTGGTTTTGCTTTTCGCATGCTCCTTCTTTGATGCATCGGACGGATTGCTTCCTTGTTTCTCTTCCCTGTCTAGCCTTTTTCGTTCTTTATGCTGATTTCATCTACCTTCTTTCCACTGTGTTCCAAGCCCTTTTCCCTTCGAAAATCTACAAATTTCAAGATGTTTATGCCTAGGGACCGGTGATTATTATGAAAAGATTTTTGCATCAACGTCTTACAATGCCTAACATGCAAACCTGCAACTCTGCTTCGTGACTGTTGGCAGCGTGGCAGTCTTTGAACAGAGGTGTTGAGTTTTTTGACTACCAATCAGAACCAAAGATACGACACCACACATCTGTGATTACCGGGTAGAACTCCTGGACACTGAGGCATAAAAACATCCAATCACTGATCATGAAGCAACGCTGCAGGTGTGCACATAAGACACTTAAACATGAAGCACAAATCTTCTCGCGAAAATCACTTGTCCCTACTGATGCCCCTCCTGCACGCCACCTGCCTGACTGACATTTGACTGTTGCCTGGATGCTGTATGACTTGCTAGCTGCTGCTCCTGTTCCCCGTAGCATGCAACCCACAAGAGACTGCTTCATTCTAAGAAATGATACAGAGTAATTTAAGAAAACTTAATCAGGATGACTGGAGCTACATATAGAACCCAGGACCTCCTAAATTTGATTCCAATGTGTTACTGTTGCAACACCTTCCTCAGTAAACATTTCGATTAACACAGTTTCTAAGGAAGTAATAAAACTAAGCAAGAGTCATTACTTGTGTGTATACAAAATACTTCGGGTACACGCATAATCAGAATGTGTGGCCAAATCAAAATTTAAATTTCTCGTATACTTCCCACACATTTCTCACCTATTTCTCAGAATTTCTGTACATAAGAAAAAAAAAATCACAAAAATAACAATATATACTATAATGACTCACCAAATGTCTAGCGGCAGTAACTAAAAACATTACAGGTGTTGTATTGGAAATACTCTTACATGGTTTACACTGCAAAAATATTACAAATGCAATGGAAATAGGTCAACCTACACAGACAATAGTGCACCGTAAGCGAGAGAGTTGACTGATCTGCGGAAACTGTTAACAGCACACGTGGCCATTGCTTGTGCGAGTTTCTTTAGTTGTAGCTATGCTTGAAAGTAAGCTATCATCTCTAGTAATTTTGTTATTCTTGATTTATTTCAGGGCATATTTCGATGGCGACAAGAAAAGAACATGGTAAAACATCCTAAATCCTATTTACTTTATTGGGAGAAAATATATGAAAGTGGCTGATAGAAACTTAACACATTTATCACATATTTATTTTACTAATATATATTTTGAGCAAAACCATAGCCTAATTATGCGTGAACCAGAATTACATAAATAAAAAATAATATGACAACACACCACTGCTGTAGATCAAACCTACCGCATTTAATTGTGTAACATTCTTTTGGATGATAATCAAATATTACTCACTACAGCCCTTTCAATATACCAAATACATTATAATATTTTTTGCAAAATTTAACTTGCGTCAATGCACCATAAAAGTTATATAAGGTTAGTCGTATAATAAGTAGTTTTCTTGTGTCCAAAACTTGACTCAACTAAGCCACTTGCTTGGATGCGCTCAAAAGCTTAAATTTGATCAAACACAGTTCCATTCAGTGAAGGAGAAGCACACTGCATGATAAAAAAGAAATCCATTTTCTCCTAATTGTTTTTAAACTTTCTCGTAAGTGCCCCAAGAGTGCAAGATCCCACCATCCATAAAATATTGGCCAATTAGAGGCACTCTGAACCCGCCATATCTCACTAATTGGTTGGCAGCATTGCAAGATTATGCGTGGAATCTGTCGTTATGCACAAGCATATCCAGAGACCCTTATAAAAAGGGTAGGGATGCCAAAATTTTGAGTTTAATAAGTCTGAAATTTAACATCTCAATTACCCTGAAAAGCATTACAGGCTTTCTTTTAGCGATAGACAAAAATTGGTCTGTGACTGAGATAACCTACCATACTCCAGTGGAGGAATTTTTGAAAATGCTAAATGGAGGCTACCGTCTGCTAACCACCACTTACCCTTCTCGAGAGGCTGTCAGGTGGTCATTGAAAACTGGTGAATTTCACTTGGGTTGCATTTCGAACAACTTAAACTGGTATTTTGGCTGACCTACCCTACCCTCGCAAACTTACGAAAGCACAAAATATGTCCGCAACTCCTTTAGTCTATTAGTCTACAGAGTGCTAAGTGTTGGCACATGCTCAGACTATAGTTTGGTCCGGACGTAGCTTGAAAAGGCGAAAGTAGCAGAAGTGTTCCACTCCATTGACTCAGATAAGCTATGGACCATGAGAACACGGGACAACGTACTATGCTTATTTTTTGAGTAAAGATAGCGAATAAACCATATGCAAAAAATGCTAGGAATTTTTACAAATTATTTAATATTCTTGTACATTTCCTGCCATAATTATAATCTAGTATATTTACTGCTTTTTCTGCATTTTCCAGTTGCTGAACGCCTTGATAATAAACGTATATGAAAAAGCTTGCTTGGTAGACTTTAGACCACCCTGCTCTACCTCCCTTGCCATCAACATGTTTGGTGAGACAGTGAGTGCCAGACACAATTAAGTGGTATGATCTCATGTCTATTAAAAACACACGTTTGTATAATTTTTGATCAAGCATCTCCCCTCCCATTCAGCATAAAATAAAGGAGACATTTTCTTGGGTGAATGCAATACATAAAAAAATAAGGTTGGTATAATAGTAACAAAATATCTGGAGATCAGGGTGTCCACCAAATCTGAATGTTAAAATTCATGCATTTTTCCAGGTTTTCAAGGTCCAAAATTTCGTTTTGCAAGGAATCTTCTAAATAACTTAACTGTAGGACAGTAAATAACAAGAATCACTACTCATCGTGTACCGGCCAAACTACTGATTTCAGACACATTGATGAAAAATGTTTCTAGTGACGTTTTAAGTAGTCCTATGGAAAAATTTTTTTTTGTTAGGTTAGGTAAAGTTAGGTTACCTAACCTAACTTAGCCTAAAGTAACCTAATCCATTTTATACTAACAAAAACTAACATAACTTAAAATACCTAAACTAACAAAAATTTTTTTTAAAGTACGACTACTTAGAACGTCACTAAAAACATTTTTCATCAGTAAACTATATGTCTAAAATCAATAGTTTAGCCGGTACACGAAGAGTAGTGATTCTTGATATTTACCAACGGAGGATACACGTAAGCCTATGAAACAAAATTGTCATTAGAACACTAACACTATTATATTGTTTATTTCAACCATGAAATAAAGATATTTTGTAGGGAAAAAAATGCAATTTAATTAAGTTATGTTGGCTTTTAAACTTTCTCCACGATAACTGTGAGATAAATTTGTTTACATGAAATTTTAGGAAATAGAGTCAGTATAAATATTTATGAAGTACAAAAAATAGGACAGAGAATAACATACAATTTTTATTTTATTTCTGTGCACTCCGTTTGATCCCAAAACTGGGATATGGAGCACGTCAATAATAATCCTGAATTTTTTCATTCGTGTTTTGGAGTAATATATTATTTCATATTGAAGTTAATATGCAACAACTTTACCCTAGTTGTTTTCACTATTTCTTGCCACTGATAATATTTATGCTGCATTATGCCATTCGTTTATCGTATCTAATGCAACGTGCGAAGAAAATGTAATGCCTGTGTGTCGTTTCTCCGAGACGATTCTGGCAAATTATACGTCACATCGTCAGTACAAACAGAAAAGTCTTCATTCTTACTTCATTTTGCCATGATAAAAGATACAATATTAATTTTATCACTGCATATTACGAAGAATAATTCATGGGAAGCACGCAAATACACAATAAATAAACACGTTTCCTTACTTAACCTAAACAACAGCCATTATATCGTCAATTCGATTCTCTCGAAACTCGCTTTCGATTAAAAAATAGACATCGATTCACGTAGCAACAGATCTCGAATCAAAGACGCACTACGAAACGTTATAAACATTGCGCAATTCTTTTGTAATTTTAACTCGGCATAATTTCATTAATTTCTGTTCGTAAAAAATTGTTCCCGTATGAACGACACTTTACTACAAACCGTTCACCACAAGACCAAAACGAATCCACATCCATCCTGGTCCATTATTTCCTGGTAATCACCAGGAATTCATGCAGAATTCAAGGATTTTAACCAACGATAAAAATTCACGCATATTTCCAGCTTTTCCAGGAATTCCCGGCCTGTGGCCACCCTGGAGATGTTTAGAGGGAAGAGTGGTAGAACAATTCTGTTGGTGATTAGTGAAAGTGAATGTGTAATGGTGGGAGGCAATACGACAGAAGGGGCATAAAGGTAAAATCCTCGCTGACTGCTGAAATGTGCTGCTATGTATTCTGTTTTCACATTTCGGTGGCCCAAAACCATTCGGCACAATACTGGAAGACACAAATTCAAACTAATTATGTTAATGTTCTTTGCAATAGCACATGCAAACTCACGTGAAAAGTCCCACCAATATTTTGGCTTATATATGCACCAGACCAATAGGCTCCAAAAAACAGTAAAGTATTTTATTTTAAATGCAGGTTGTTTTGATAAGTAACTATTACCAAAGCTGACTTAATGTGAATGAAATTATTGGGGCTGTAGCAATAAAATTACTCGAAAGTGATTTTGCAAGCTCATACTAGAGTACTGTTAGTTCAAGTAAAATTGAGGTTTTACTATACTCAAAAAGATTTACTGCATTCTATTTTTTGAAGCTGGTATTCTTATTTAGAAGTGTTTTTACAGGAAAATAAATGTGCTTACAAACTTTCTTATGTTAGTATGTAATTTATTATAACTAAATCTAGAAAATATTCTATATTTTAGTACTGGGAAACCACAGTCAAGGCTTTGAACTTTTTCGGAGTGTTCCACGTGAGAAACTCACGAATTCACAACTGGACAAAGCCTGCTTCTATGCTTAGGAAGCATGGATCATTTCAGCACTTGCCTCAAGATGACGAAGATTTTATGTACAGGGACAGTAACTCCTAAGAAACTATGAAAAGGTTTTGAAAGTGACCAACAGGCCTCCGAAATAAAGGTTTTCACTCCATGTTCCAATCTTTAACAAGTGCAAAAGTAAATTAAAACTTTGAAAATTTTGGGTCCTTGTATCAACTACAAACAAGTGTTTGGTCTGACAGTTCCAACTAATATTGGCTGACTTTTTGTATTGGGTATCGGCATTGGCTTAGCGCTAGTATTTTTTTAAATCTTACCTTGTTTCATTTCAAAAATCCTCTCATTCGAATCAACAAAGTTATTGACTTTATCAGCCAGTTGCAATGCTAAAGCTTGCAGACGAGTTGGTTCACTGCGATGCATCACTACAGTCTGAGTCGGATCATCAAGGGAAGCCTGTTACACAAACAGCATAAATGGAGTGTTTACATACACAAATACTTGTATAAAATTTTTATCACTGTAATTATTCATAATTTGATTCCTATTTCTTTATATAGTCTATAGATCTGCACAATATATTTTTATCATTTCTGCATTTACTCTTCTGTGATTACCTTACAATTCACACACTGACCAACAACTTCTGATGTGATACAGGAAACATACTGCTGCCTCTATGAACCTGTAGTGTATCAAAACCAGAGCCAGAACTTTAAATTTTGTTGGGTAAAATTTCTTTCGTAGTCAACATTTCCGAACTGTTATGGTCACACATTGTTAATCAACCAGATGGAAAAACAAAGGGTGGCACACTACAGACTGTTAACTGTGCCATACTTATGGCACATTAATTGGACGGTCTCTGGGTAAAAGGTAGTAAGGTACATTTTAGGGATTTACAGTTTATTTCATCAATTAAGTCACAATTTTACATACGTGTAATTGGACAAAAATGTGTAAGTCTAGAAGCAATATAAACACAGAAACTAGCAATGTGTAAAATGAATCAAGTAAGAAACAAACATTTCTTAAAGGGTAAAAGGAAATAAGTTGACTTGTTTCTTTTTACTCACATTAAGTGATGGTCATGTTCTACAAAGAACGAAACACAAATAAGTATTTAGAAATATATTCTTACTTCTGCACAACACATGATTAACTAGTTTGTTATATGAGACAACATATTTTATATCTCTGTGAAATCTCTAATTACAGTGGAATCCCGGACAGTTCGCAACCAGCAGTACATCAAAACACAATGTCAGGTCTGATTACGTGCATTTGATACAAGTGCAAATTATCAATGTGTAAATAATTGATACACCTGTAATGTATGACTCGTGCATATGGGAAGACTACCACTTCCTCCATAAACCACCTCTGCCACCACTAATCAGCAGGGAAGCACACATACACAGGAGTAACTGGCCACAGACTGGCAATGACAGGTGAACCCCACGTGGACTTCGGTTGCATTTGCTGTTGGTCAATGAATGAAAATACTAAAATATATAAATATATACAGGTATTTAGTCTAAGTTAAATGTTAGGTTTACTACGGCAAAACCATTAATAGTATATTCGGCTGAAATTCTGTACAAAGATTATAATTAATAAATTAAATTATTAAAAAAACAAAAGTAAATAACATTTTCGGGACGTTTGTTTCATACTTCAAAAACAAAAAAGTGTATTAAGAACTAAGCAAGACACAGATAAATTTTGTAGAAAAGTAAAAACCAAGTTGTTATTGTTACCTGTACAATGTGATCTACACAGAATATTTTGTGTGTCTGAAGAAAATGTTTTGTTTCAACATGGTCAGAAAAAGACTCATTTTAATAATTTTTGGAGACCAGTGATTCCAGCAAAATTGACAACTGAAGTAATTCAGGGAAATGCACATTACTTTAGGACATTTAGGTTCGTCAAAACTATATGAAACAATTAAACGTCAAATGTTTTGGCCTAACATGCAGAAATCCATCAAAATGGTAGTTTCGAGTTGTGAATTGTGCCAACGGGCTAAACACCCACAAGAAAATTTACAGGGTGTGTTCAAAGCTATTTTACCTACTGAACCATTAGCCAAGGCATCTGTTGATTTGTTTGGCCCTTTGCCAAGGTCGAAATCAGATTTATGCTTTGTATTTGTATTATTGGACCTGTTTTCGAAGTATGTTAAGTTACATCCAATCAAGCAAGCCAAAGCACATGTACTATTAGAAAAATTAAAGTTATTTGTTGGCGAGGTTGGGAAACCTAAATGTATTAACTCAGATGAAGGTACTTAGTTTACAAGTGTCATATGGCAAGAAGGTGCTAAGAAATTGTATATTGTGCCAACTACCATTTCAGTACGACACCCTCAGTCAAATCCTATGGAGAGAACCATAGGTGAAACTACGGGATGGTCCGGGTATGCACAGGACAACCCATTAGGTCTGACAGGTGCCAACACAAATCTTACTACCTACTCTTTTAAAAGTGGTGGAGGATTCCTCAAACCTTATTTTCACAGGCACATGAACTATGGGAACACTAAAGTATCTAGATGTAACCCTTGCAAACACGCGCATAAACAGACGCACACACAATGCTACGATAATATATGTTGACTGGTACAAAATACTCCAGACTCTAGTACAATGTTATTGATATTTTCCAATCCCAACATAAGGTCGGTGCACAGTAGTATAAATAAAACCGTATAACTGAAGACCCACAGGCCAAACACAACAAAACTAAATTTATTTAATTAAGAATGTATGTACACATAACATAAAGTAAATTTTTGGAGGGCCTAAACAAATTGTTACGAGTACCATCACCAGGGTAAAAATGTGCACTAGTTCCGACACCTACCGAAAAAATTCATCATATTTTTTAGTGGCAGAAAAATGTTTCAACGGAAGTTTAACAAAAGCAGTATTTCAAAGTTCTAGATAAAGACAAAAATTAAATAAAAAACATACAATAACTACATAAAAGAAAATATTTCAACCGAAGTACGAAAAGGTACTGTGCAGTAATAGAAATCATATACCAAAGTTCAATACAGAAGAAATTGTCTGAAACAAAATATGTAAAAACGAAAAACAGTCTTTAAGGTATAACACAGAAAAACCAACATGCAACATCCTTGAGGAAGAGAGAGGAGGGTGGAGAGAGAGTAAAAGAGTGAGCAAGAGAGAGCGGGAGTGACAGTGGGAGAGAGAGGAGAGAGAAAAAGAATTTTGTAAGTAAAAAAACTTATACCAAAGGGAAAAACATTTAAAGAACAGAAATATAACAAATAAAAAAGTTGAACACAACACAAAGTAAATATATAAATATTTAATCAAGCATATTGCAAGGTGAAACTTACATATACGAAAGTACGTGTATAAATGGTGAGGAACTAAACAAAAAACATAAGAAATAAACTCGCAGTAGAGGTACAGGATAAAAATATAAATTCCAAGAAGTATAAGATATGTAAAAGCTAAAATATAATAAAATGTACCTAAAATATACATACAGGTTAAAAAAATACTATTAGTCATACACACAAGGGAAAAAAGTATTACGTTAAAGAAAGTATGAGACGGTCTGACATGGTAGGAGGTCAAGTTAAGTTGGTTTAGGTTAGGTAAGGTTATGATTTCAGGATTTAAAAAAAAAGAACATATAAAGGGCCGACCCATAATATAAATAATAACATTTTCCAAGAATTAGAAGAAGGCATGAACTACACAAGGTAAAATAGTACTAAGCTTCACTACTTATAAACACCTCACTGTGTATACATATATATTTTTTCCCCCAAGGCCTTCATGAGTGAAACATATTCAATGCCTCAGAAGAATTAAAAATACCTTAAAAATTTAAGTGATCCTTGCAGTGTATTATGGTACATTACAAGAAGAAAGGGTCCTAGAAAGGCGTAGACATTTCTTAAGATATAAAAAAGGGTGGTGAAATATCATGGTGTCTACCAAGAGGGAAGAAAGAACCAGGTGATAGAAATTAATGGTTAAAAAAACTGAGTACTATTTCGGGTGAAGCAACATGCAGCTACACAGGAATAACAGCATGTGTTCAGAGGAGCATCGAAGTCAAGGTTAGAGTACTTAACATCCAGTACCTGAAATAAAAACGACCTTATGGGGTTAGCGCTCCTAGTAGTGAGACTCTGAAACAGAGATGGACTAAACCAGTAGTACATACAACACCAGTGCTATCTAGCAGACGACACTGGAACCAAGACGATGGGTAGAGTTATGAGCATCCCTAGTAGTAAGACTTAGTACCAAAGTCTGAATTATCAGTGCCACCTAGGAGACGATCAGTAACTAGAGTCAGATCTACCTAGAGGGTAACTATGTAACTATGCCTATAAGGGTAGCTAGGAATCTAGACAGGGGACAGAAATAAGGAGGGTGGATGAACAGACTGAGGTAGGGTATCAAATACTATTGAGTTTACAGATACAGATACAGGGGTTACGGTGCCTAGGCTCCTGCACTAGAAGGAACTATGCTCTACTACTACTAAAATATTCCTTAAATTAAAATATAAGATATCAAACATCATAAATTAAAAACTTTTTAACTAAAAAAACTTAATATTAACTCGGCTACTTATATGAGTTATGGTTTTTAGGTTTTGTATGTATTAAATTAAACACTGAATAAGTTAACTTCAAAAATATTAATATTTCTACCAGTGTTATATTCAATGTCCAGATACTAAAAAACTACTTAAATCGCACAATTTTCACCTTTAAATTCAAAATTTTCCCGGGGGAAGACTCCCGGACCCCCCACCATATTGTTGAGATCAGTGAAGACTAGGACCACCCATTAGCAAATCTTTAGCTTCGCTTATGAAGAGAACAATGAAAACTCTTGGCACTATGTTACGTTTATTCTGTCACGACCAAGAGCAGAATTGGAAGGATAAGCTACCTTTGGTCGAGCTGCTTATCAACCACATCATCCACATAAGTACAGGGTACACACCACATGAAGTTCTCACTCAGGCCTGTTCAAAACCCATGAATATCACCCTGCCAAAATGTGAAGAGTCAACAATATCGCAAATGGATCAGGATGAATTAAAAGCTGAAATGTACAGATTAATTAATTTGAGACTATTCTGGATGTCGGAAATACGGAAGAAGTACCAGAAGGTTTCGAAAATAAATAAATTTAAAATTGGAGATTTAGTTTTAAAGAGGACACTTAATGTAAGCTCGTTCTGGAACCATGTAACGAAGAAATTTTTTTTAATGTTCCAAGGACCTTACAGGAATGCTGCTATTGTAAGAGAAAATTGCTATTTGTTGGAAGATATGGAAGGAAACCCAGTAGGAAGACATAACTTGACACAGTTGAGACCCTACAAAAAGCCAGTGGTGTAAGTGAAGTTATTCGGCTGTAATCCATGTTGAATACTGCTTTAGAAGAGCTCAAAATTGTTTTAACATCATCTGAAGGGAAGGCAATACACTTAACAATCCAAGTAAATTGAGATGCAAGCTAAACTATGTAAAAGAGTGTCTGCATGTATGTAATAATCTGCAGTTGAACAATTTCCTATTAACAAGAATGGCAACTGTTTTATTGTTCAAAGGTATTGTGTATTATGTCAAGGGTATTATGTTTTATTTCAATGTTGTTCATTATGTGTGTCTCATGTTTCATGGATAGTTGTGGGTGCCATTCAACATACATTCTTGTACTATGCTGAGGAAATGTGACGCTGAGCATCTTATATGAGATTGTCGAGAGTACCTTCAAGATTGACTGCAATCACCAAAGCAGTGTTTTGATACATGCCCTGGCTGAAGTTAATGTATGTTTGTTTTCTGTTGACCTCAGTATGGAACAGTATATTTGTCTCAAGTCCTACTTTTGGTTACTGTCAGATCTGCTAAATATTATTACTGCAAATGTACAGCAAGTAAATAGTTAAAACCTGCAATTTTCTGAAAAAAGAAAAAAAAAAAAAAGCAAGATCATGAAGAGAGGGGACATTAATTGAATTATACATCTTCAATTGATTTTGGCCCTCCTATAATATTTTGTAAGTTTTCTATAGGGATATAAGGGCAATTTGATGTCTTCAGTGTACTTCTGTTGATTAGGGTTTTCTGTTATTTGATATCCAATTTAGCTGTTTCATTGTGCTGATATTGCAATTCTCATTGCTACTTAGTTACTTTGATTTGATTATTTTGATTTATGCATGTAGCTTGGTGATCTTCTACTTCTATCTTGAAGTTTGTGTCTTGTATAGCAACAAATAAAGTATTATTGTCCTGTCGCATCATGTCAGATTGACTGATCTTATCTTATTGATCATTGTGCAGAATTTGTGTTGTATCGTCAATATGTTTCAACTGTATGACAGTATTATTAATTTGTTAGGTGTTGGAATTTTGGAGGTTATGAATTTATTTATTGCTGATGGAAAAAGCAATGCTAACGATTTGAAGCAGTGGTTTCACCAATTTCCTATAGATTTGAATCTGAGTTTCTTCTATTTCAACATGATTATGACTATTATTGAATCAACAATGTTACATGCTTGGTATTATGAACTTATTAAGGAAATTGGTCTTGACTGAATATTTAGACAAATTAATAATCATTAGACCTCAAGATCAAGACATTATTGTGAATTGTGTGATGATGACAGCCACGGACACTGGAAAGTTAATACACAGTGATAGATAGTATTAAAGAAAATGTCTATGTTTTCTGCTTATCAAGATGTAGATGTGGCATTCCCAATATGGTTGGGTAAAATCACTAGAGAAGAGGAGTGTGCCAAAAGTTTAATTAGAGTAACAACAGCAGGAATAGTCAACTACTCATCGAAAGGTGATTGTGGAAAGTGGCTGGTGTCAACTACCATTCTTCTAGCTACGAGATCAACTCATCAACTGTATCATCTCTTATTATTTTCTTAAACTTTTAACACTTAACTTTGATCTGTGCCATGAATTGTGAAGAATATTGATGACGAATGTGATAATACCTTTGCATGTTTACATTCATAAAGTAGTAAGAATAATGCTGCACATAATTTTGAATAGTCTTAAAATTTCTACAGCATTGAGGGGGCTTCTGTGATGGTTACATCCCAAATTTTTTTTTTGTAAATGTATTTACAAGCCCCAGTATCACAAATTCAATTATAAAATAGCTTGTTTATATTTTAGTGTTACAATATGCCTAACATAATGTTTTTTATATCAGAAAATGTGTGAATATGATTTAGTAATATGTATGTAATATTTTTTATATCATTGGATTTAAATTACTGCATATTATGTTTTGAAATTTAACTCAGAATCCTAGTATGTAAAAAATATCTTTGGAAAAGCTAAGAGATCAATTTAGTGTTTAACTGCTTTGGAGTCACACTTAAATGCTGTTTTATATCAGAAGTTTGAAGGGTTTTGCTTAGCTTGTCTAGGTATATTATTCTATGTAATGGCTATTGAAAAAAAAATGGAAGGTAACAATAAGAATAATTATATTTTTGGTAATTTCTGGAAGAACGAAGAACCCTGCATGAAGCAAGTAAAGCAGAACTTTATTTGGTAAATCCAGAGTATGGTATTTGTAAATATGTCTGTGCTAAGTTTATTTGCTGGAAATTCAGGCGAACATTCATTTGAGGCTATCACAAAAACTAACTGTATAAATTTGTTGCCGACCCAGATGCCCATTAATTATTGTATACCGACTGAGCTATTTTGAATATAAAGAGAAATTAAATTTTAATTTGTTGGGTATTCAATCATTGGCCAATTTGCTTCCATGTCTCATAATGAATTTGAAAAGGGTAAAATGCATCATTATTATTTACAGTTTTGTTTTTCTTCTTTAGTCAGCAAACAGTAACTTCGATATATGCAATGGCTTATTTTATTTCAAAAGTATAAGTATGATACTAGTTAAAATCATGTCAGTTTATATAGCATTTGAAACTAATTTCATAGTTTCTTTTGGTTGCATTCAGGTTTCTTTTCTTATAATTTCCATCATTTGGTGTGTATGTTGTTGTAGACATTGTGCAATTAGAAATTTAAAAAATACCTTTACAATGAGCTCATTATTTTAGTGGAATAAGTGCTGCTACAAAAGGACATCCTCTATATTGATTTTGGTTTATATTTGTTATACATCATGTGTAAGCTGGCTCCACAATCTCAATACATTGTTGATGTGCTTTTATTACACGATATTAAGTACGCATGATTCTCACTTTAGGGTACGAATGTAATGCAGCATATTGGTTATCCTTTTTAGTGTGTATTGTATATGATTACAGTGGACTTCCATTACTACGCGAGTTCGTAACAGCATAAAAAATTGTCGTAGTTACGAGTTGTCGTAAGAACCGAATGTTTATATAAACAAACAACTTTCTAAGTTATTGACGTATGTTGGATAGGAATAATAACAGTACAGTTTACCTTGACTAGTATCTCTGCTATTATAAAACAAGACTGCCAAAACAGGCATGTGTTTATTAGGCGTAACATTCAATAATTTTATTTATTTCACGATTTTAATTAGCTTTTTGTTACCATTTTCACTCGCTACAGCACGGCAAAACGCAAGGTAAACAAACAAAAATGGAAGTCTAGCGAAGCGGGGGAGGCGGCAACTAAAACGAACAGCACTGCCAGCTGACTAGTGATATATATAACAATGTGCTCTCAAATAATAGTACATTCCTTGTCTGGAATTATTGACATGTACCGGCTCACATACATAACACTGTAGAACAAAGTCAGAAATTGTCTTAAAATTTCGCTGAAAAATATTTTCTTCCCCTGTTACCTCAAGTCATGTGACCAGGTTTTATTCATCACCAAGATCTAGATGAACACCTGAAATTCAGTTCAGTGTTTTAAAATGGCGGGAATATAAAAAAAGCATACATATACTGTACCTATTAAATATTTTGCTAACTGTGACAGCAGCGAATTCCCTGCGTGTTATTTTAGTTACATCACATACATTATTTGTTCAACTCTTGTTTCTTCAATATTTTGAACAGAGTGCATTCAGGTTCACTTCATAGTAGTTTTGGTAATGTGTATTGTTTACATTTTTATCACACCAAATGACGACCTCCATCCAATAGCCACCTATTCTGTTCCAGGGCAGTGAGGAGTTGATCAAGAGGCTGTCAGGTTAGTATTCGATGGTGGGTAACTATGTACAACGAGTGTTCAATTAACATAACTAAATGTGTAGTTAAAAAACAAAACAAATTAAATTTTACCTTTGAAATACGTACCTAAGTACAGTAGTTTGGACACTGGATGTTTGATTTACGTGTAGACTAAACATGTCATAAAATACAGTTAGCCTACTTATATTGTAAAAAAGTTAGGGATTTTGTTTGTAATAAGTAATTATTAATATTGTTACATGTCACCCATGTCACAATCAAATAATTAAAGGTTAAATGTCCAGCAATTCAGTCCCAGTATCCACTAGGCCTTTCTGAAGAAAGTGTGTTAAATATAAAGTTTCATACTAAAGCATTAAATTACGTGAATAACTTGTAATAGAAACACAGATATACCACATGTAACCAACAGTTCGACAAAACAAAACATGGTCTTACTTTTCTTTGATGTTGCAATATTTTAATTCACTGTAGATTTTGTTCAATCCCAGTTCCAATAAATATGCAAGGAAATTTATATTTCTGAGCTACTTTGTTCAGCTATTCATCAAACCCTACCACAAACTCTGAACAATCCACTAATTCCTTCCCCAGTTCATTGGGCAAATATGTGGCAAGTCCTTGCAAAATCATGTATCCAATCTTTGTTCTCTGAAGCTGCATTTTGCTTGCTATATCCTAGTCTGGAGCTCTCGGATGTTCGTTTCCAAGATTCATTTCGAGTGTGCACCACCAACTGTTTTGTGTTTAAAATGTAACATTTGCAAAATGTTATGGGAAATGCCCATGTGCTCTCATTTTTCAGATGCCACAAAGACTGATGTGTCCCTTATGTACATTTTCTTTAGCCTATCAAAACATTTACAGCATTTACCCTAAAATAATTCAGTAATTTTTTCACCATTCACTGATTTAAAAAAGGGGTAACCAACTTACTTATAGGTTCTTGAAGGTTCTTGAATATTCAGTACCTAGTTCTTAGAAGTTAACTGTGTCAAGATCACAAAGTTAAGAGCATAGTGGTGGACACAAATAGAAAAATTCTTACCATGAGCTCTTCATTGATGATCATTTTGCTGATGATAGAGTGTACCACTGACAGCTGCAACTCAAACATTTCTGCCAAGGTAGGCATGGAGACAGAATCATAAACATTCGAGTAGGTGAACAGGTATGTTCTCAGAGCTTCTTCCTGTATTAGACGTGTCAGCATTTCTCGTACCTTGTCCGCTTGATGGAACAAGTCCCACACCTATAACAACGTACCAAATCATTAAAAATCAATTCCTGGTTAACAACTACAGTAGAACCGTGATTAAAGAGATGCCTCAGTGCCCGAAAATGTTAACCTTAAATTGATATTTTGTTAAACCTCTTGCACAGAGATTTTCGGAAAATAAAATTATTTTCAAATCAAAACCTGAAAATTTATGAAATTCGGTTACTATAGAGACCTGAATATTATCATATTAAAAACTATAAAAGTGACAGTTTTCAATTTTTGTAGATTTTGTGATTTCTGTAAATACAGTTTTTACTTTTTTACTCGAAAGTACAGCATACTACTACATAGTGCTATACAAATAAACGTCCATTGACAAAATATTTACCCTGCAAAAAAAATCTCCATACCACTTAAGGTAATTAAGAAAAATTTCGGTTAGCAAACAATAACATACAGGAGTTATCATTAACTGGTAAACCACAGCTGTAAACAAAATAATTTGGCATAGATACTTTAAAATTTTCCAATGAAATGGCACGTAGGGCGTGCACCTGCAGGCCGAGCATGGTTCGTGTTTTCTCCCTGTTGTCAGAACGGCGTCAGTGGAATGACGTTACGTCAAATAAGCGAGCATGGTTCTGTTTGATGCCCGTCAAAGCATTTTAGATGAACGATGCGACCGTCAATACACTGACGCGGTGTTTCAGCGTGTCAAAAGGCAGACAACAAGCGTATTTAAAATAAATATCGATAGAAACAATGCCATATTTACAGTTTCAAGTGACAAAAGAAATTGTTAACTAATATAAAGCCTGCACACCGAATAAACAATACGTGCAAAAACGAACATAAAGCTCAATTACTATATACGTACCATAACCTACATCTTGCCCATACTGATCGCCAATACAGAAATAAGTAATACAGTTTATATTGAATATTTTGGAATTAAAAAACAAATTGTTTTAACTGATGTATACATAGGTAATTATTGGCGCTGTATTAGTGTACGCATGTGTTTTGTCTGTAATTAAAACGTTTTAGTATAATCAAACCGAATGAAAGTGATGTGCGGTAGAAAAAAATTCCTGTATTTTAATATTTATGGCTTGAATCTGTAGTACAAAATGCATGAGACAAAATCATTCTCTGCTGAAAATATCCTGAGAAACCAGTGTTTATACGCAACGTAGCAACTTTAAAAACATTGCTACAATTCGTATTTGCAAATAACCTACAATGTTGTACCTTACAGATATCAACGAAGACTATTAAAATATTTGTAATTTTCAGCAGTAGGTTTTTTATGTTCATGCAATGTCTTTTTCCGAGATAGGGAAACTAATTTTAATTTTGTATTGTGTATAGGGTAAAGGAGACCACAAATTATATATTTTGTCAAATGTAAGGCAATTTTTTTTGTTGACTGGAGAATAGAAATTATCGTCTACTGTTATTTATTATATATGCTCTGACAGAAAATAAGTTTGCCGTTATAAATCATACGTAGACTTTAAAATTATAAGATACATACTGAAATGTTAAAGCATTACGTTAAGCTTTATTTACCATGTTTTATTTTACATCGTTCATACAAACAGCCAAATGAGGATATAAGAAACGGTGGTCAAGTATTGATATTTTTATTTCGGTATCAACACTACTATTATAGTGACATAAATACTGACTCATGAAATAAATATTAACAGCAATCCCCACACGACTGTCACAGAATATCTCCACTTGACCACAGTTTCTTCCAGTTCTGTTCGCACATGTAATAAATTAAAGAGTCACTTGTGAATAAAAATACAGGTTAAGTGCAAATAACATCATTCTTGTTACAACTGTATAATATTTTTGTTCACGGAGGGTTTCTATTGGCTGAAATTTGAAAGCAGATCCTCCAACACACAAAAATTACACATCACTACAGCAAATTTCGTACCAACCTCTGCATATATTCTTCTTTGGAACCGTTGTTCATTTGACACAATAATTCAGACAGGAAGCATTATGACACGACGATCCATGCTCACATTTTCACGCAGCCGTCATGACACTAGCGTCATTCTAGCGCCGCATCGGAGTTACGACGGTTTCGAATAAAAGAACCATGCTCAACTTACTGGTGAGTTAGGCAGCATGCGTGCCATCAACAACACAGTCTTTTTGGCTGTCCCTCACCCCAACAAAAACTCTGAAAATTTCCAAGAAAAATGTTTAAAGAAATTTGTAATGATAACAGACTCCACCGAGCTATGTAGCCTGTGTACGTAGATGCTCGTTCACCCGCCAGCCCATGAGAAGTGATCTAGGCACACGTTTGTCATGCACTGCCAGAGTTCTCAATGGATTTTAAGTTTTTTTTATTCTCTGTGGATGGTTTAAGGCTACCTACGGAAAAATAAGGACAGTGTGTCCGTAAAGTCATGGAGCATGGTCAATAGTTTAGATGTGTGTAAGGCAACAAATGGAAGCCACATTGACCTGCACTCAATAATTACAAAACTTGGTGACTTTTCCGTTCATTTGGTGAAGATTTCACATTAATATTTTTTTGTTGATTTTCCGTGACAAAGCAAATGTGCACTGTGACTTTACGGACATAATATATACACTGCGACTTGTGAAATTATTTTTAATAGATTTACATTACAATTTATGTACCATTTTATCAAAGTTATTATTTTTCCTTTTCAAGGTTCCTTAAACCCATTCGTTATTTAGTTGTTTTCGTTATTCCAGTTTTCTTTAATAAGGGCTACACTGTATTCAGTCACATATTACAATGTTTACCAAAATACTATTCAGGTTCATGGTAAAATTATAACCCTTTTATTAAAATAAATCCATAATAGATTCTCGCTTTATGATCAGTAATTAACTCAGGTAAATATTGGTTACGTTCTACTTAAATACGATAACACATAAAATAGATATACAGTGAACCATTGATCTAATGACATCGCACAGTGCCAAATAATTGTGTTGTTGGATCTGAGGTAGTAAATTTTGACCTCCTAACTCTGCAAAATAAAATATAAATTGTGTTTCTTCTTAAAGTAAACAAAAAACCATTACATACTTTTAAATAAATATAATTATATACTTTATATACTCTTACATGCACGTAACTAAATATTTATAAATCTGGAGAAAGAAATTATGTCCTAGAGGTAGATAAATAACTACATTTCATACTCTACAAATAACTAGAGCGCAATACGCCAGCATGCACATCTAGATTATCTATATTTCATCCCTACATGACCTGGCCTCTAAACGAGCATCTCAGTAACCAGTCTCCACCACATGTGCGCCTAGATCCTCTGTATTTTGTCCGTACGTCTCTTAGTGGCTGAACGAGCATCTAGGTACACAGCGCAGTGGCAGACAGTACAGAAACTAGATGGATGTAGTGTTTCATGCCTCAGTCAGAATGTGCTACTGTGCAAAGTGCTGTACTAATACCATTACCGACATTACGTCTACAAAATGTTGTACAAGAATGCATAATTATTCAAAATGTAAACAATGATTACTGTCGCTAAAGTGTGTTTTGCAAAAACTAACAATGGATAAACTCAAGTACCACAAATTATTAGCGAGCAGTAATGAACGTGGTGTACACATTGCAGTGGACTTGCAAGTTGCTATATGGACTAGCAGGCATATTTTTAATAGTTTTTATTTAACTTTCTTGCTTTATTTTACCCCAGTGGTCTTGCAAACATTTTAAAACCAATGTTATTTAATTTAATTGTTAATTTTGGCATAACTTTACAGCAATTTCTTTAACCTTATTCTATCGCTTGTGAGCATATTTTAAGTTTGATTAAAGGGATTTTCTTTGCACCAATTTCGGACTACATTTTATCGTAATTTTCTTGGTGTTATTTTATTTCTGCCGACTTGCCATATTATTTTTATGTTTTTATTGTTAAGCATTATTCTAAGTTCAAAGTTTTGGGAACACATTTTAATAAATTTTTATTGCAATATTGATTCACATTTTCCACATGAATTATTTAATTTTTGTTGCGGAGAGGGAGGGAGAAAGAAGCAGAGAGCACAGCGGACTTGTCACATACTTCTGTAATGCGCACACGGCCTAACTCACCAAGTATGCATTTTGCGTGTCATCAAGCCAAAGATTTTTCATAATATTTTTTGGTGTACCACTGCAGCCTACCAAATGATGGTAACAACAATATGTTGTTGTTGCATGCTAACGAACATATTTTAAAATTATTTTAATTATGACTAACTTGTACTATACCAATTTTGTCCCCATTTTTTAAAAATTAAATTTTAATTTTTTGATGGCTACCGTAGGATGGTGCAGTGCAAAGATGTTTGCCAGTCAAATTTTCCTCAGAACAGTTTTTTGCATGTGCATCAGAATTATGTTGCTACTGCTGGCTAGCCGGTGAGTTCTCTTGCCGAATGTGCTTCACAGAGGCATGGCCAACTGGCTTTGGGAGCAGTGTTGGCATGGTAGTTGGCTTCGAAGTGCCGTGACAAGCAGATGGCCTGTACTCCAGGCTTGGTATCCAATGGCTGGAATCTACGAGACAGTTTGAACTGTGTTTCGAGTCGTCGCAACTGTGCTTCGTGATCGATGCATACCGCGAGATGTTAGAGCGATTTCCCAGCATTGCTTGTATTATTGCCACAGTTAATTTAATCTGTTGAAGATGTTATTGCTATCCAGCTTGTTGCTACTTAATGTGAACGGGGCTGGGACGGGGACAATGCATCGTAGATGAAAAAAAAAAATGTTGCGCAAATACAAGGCACTGTAAATCTGAGTCAAAGTAGCTTATTTGACTAGTACAACATTTGTCCGAAGAGGAATGACCGTATATGTCAAGTCTATCGATTTGCTTTGGTGTGTGTCTGCCTTGATATACTGCGTCTCTTCAGCGTAAGTATGTGAATATTGTGGCATTTTACAAAAAAAAAAAAAAAAAACTCAGTTACTAATGGAATTTATTGCATTAGAGTTTGTGATCTAGACTCTCTGATTTAACATTATTCTGGACATGAACTAAAGCGACATATTATAGCTTGTAAATTGAGATTCTTATAACTGACACTTCTGTTTCACTCCTCGTTAATTTGGCAAATTTTTGGCTAAGCTGTCTCTTGCACAGCACAACTAGTCAATTATGCTATTCTGAATGCCTCCCGCTTCGTAACGTTTGCATTTATATTTTACTGGTCTGTGAAACAGCAGCAACAGAGAAAATTTTCTTTTTTCAAATTATTGACGAAGGAACATTACACACGAAACTGTCATATCTGTATTGCTATCCGGTCCAAGGGACTTTGAAAATAATAGTCTACGATTTCTGCTATTTCACCGTTATGTCCGATGTACAGCAGAATTTACACAGCTAAAACAAAATGTTGCCAAGAATTTCTCAGTTTTGTCTCTGTTATTTACTACCAGAAATTGTAGCACCAAATGTGATCAGAAGGAAGGCCATCAGAGAGCCCGAGACGCACAAAAAACATTTACACGAACGATAGAAGTCCAAAAGTTGCAAAGTCAAACGTAATCTAAAAATGGTTTCATTGTCCTGAGTGATATATGTTCTAGTGCAGTGGCGTGTTTGTCATTTATTTTACCTTTATAAAATGACTATTAATTTGAAAATTGCAAGTAACACTGCGCTGGTTTTGTGCTTTATTTTCACAGTCATTAGATTTTAGTTACCAAAAATGTGTGCCAGTAGTATGACCATCAGGAATAAAACAAGTCGACAAAAATTAACCCTATGATTGTCCCCATTATACGCTTGTGTCTTATTTTGCATAGAACAGCATAAAATCTAGTATTTGTGTATAAATAAAGTACTACTGTCTCTAAAACACAATAAAGTCCACATATAATTTTGAAAGTATAACATTAGCTTGAAGTAACATCCATGCTTAGAATGGGCTCCATCTTAAAAAAAAATAATTTCGTATAAACTTTGAGACAAATGAAATTATTGTTGGCATGCATACACGCACCCACATGCCCACACACACTCACACACACTAACACACTAACCCCCCCCCCCAACTCTGATGCCATCTGTCGGTGGGATTTTAAACTACCTCTGTGGAGCGAGGCATTAGCGGCTTGTACCAATGACAAACGGCTCGGTTGCGTCACTTTGTGCTGGCGCTAATTAAATAAAATTATACAGCCAGTTGGTATGTCAATAAGAACTTAAATAAATATTTTAAAGTATATTAAATGCAGAGAGGTTATTTGTGTTTGCTTTGTTTCACTAATGCTGTATTCAAATAAGAAAATACATGGAACTACATGTAATTATTCGCTACCAACCTTACAAACAATAATGTAACTGTGGTTAATGTTGACTTAATTGCAGTAACGGCTAGTGTTTTTTTCCAAAGGTTAAATCTTTAGTGCTCACTTTATTCCGAATGACCTAGAGCTATGTACATACATATAGATCAACAATAGAATGCACGGCCCGGGCTGAGGGGTCAGACCTCTCGCCTCCCACTAAGGCGATCCGGGTTTGATTCCTGGCGGCAGCCCCCCCCCCCCAGACTTTTGCATGTGGAAATCGTGCGGAACGATGCCGCTGGTCGGCAGGTTTTCTTAGGGATTTCCCGTTTACCCTGTCCATTAATTCTGGCGCCGCTCCATACTCAAATCATGTCACTCCCAACAGTGCTAAAGACCTCAGTGTTAAGAGCTGACCAAAATCTCTTCACTCACTATTCCTTTAAAATATTTTTTGTTTTATTTCAATGTTCAAACGTAATTATTATACAGCTTTAAAAATTATACGCACTTTTTGGTAATATGAAAATTTAGGTGTTTACCTCATTACGATGTCGAACAAAAAAAGCCTTAGTTGTCAGGTTTGGTATTTTTGTGTAATGTAAAAAGCAGTATGAAATCAGCCCGCTCTCATCTCAGCAATCTCGTCCACCCACTGCGTTGCACCACCTAATTTACTATGATAGTCTGCGAATATTGTACTCTTTGTATGTGTAGTGAGATGTAATTTTATACCAAAGAAAATAAATAAAATAATATAGACTTGTAACCGACATGAGTGTAGACAAGAGGTGTGCTCTACAAGCTGTGAGCTTTCCAGCTTACTTCTTACGACGTCATGAGTCATCTCATCCATTCATTTCTAGCAATGTAAAATAAGATGGGTATTGAATATGGTATTACAGTGTACTGATGTTTTCGGTAGAATGTTTTTGTACTGTGTGAACTACGAGACTAATGGTACTAATGTACGTGAATTCCATTATAATGTACACATTGTTCAAAATTGTTATATTACTGTGTATGGTATTGTAGAGTTGCATAAAGAAAGTAAAACACATTAAACACTACACTGACAACAGTAAAAACATTGTCGTTCCAATCAGACGGCTGAAATGGTGATTTCGCTGCTTGGCAACGTATGAGATTAGAACAGTTCCATTTCTAGTAAAATTCTTTGAATTTAATTTCAAACGTAGTTTAACATGAAATGAAAATAAATTGTAAATTTTGAGTATTTGAAAATGTGTTTAGATGTTTATTACTCAAGAACGCCTTGAACGAATTTTGAATGAAACTTGGTGAATATATAGTTTATGTCCTGGAGTAAATCATACGCTACATTTTTATCCTAGATCATAAATGCAGTTTATGTAGGTAGAACTGAGCAAAACAGTTTTTTGCTACTTCTGGCTTAAAAAAATGTGTATTTAATCACGGAACATCTAAAAATTCGTAGAATTTTGTAAGTTCCCGTAAAATCGCAAAAGCCCTACCATTTCCGTACATTTTACGGATAAATCGTAAAAGTTGGCAAGTCTGTCTATAGCAATCAAAAATCAACAATCATATATTCCACCACATTTTTCATGTAATAGGACTCACAATTTTTCTAGCAGGTGATACACAGATTACCCATGGCTGCATTATGTTCAGTTTTCTAAGTCAGTGGTCTGCTTCCCTTGCACCAAAGCTAAAGCGCAGAATCTTAGTGACATTAAAGACAAACATGGATTCCAAACTAGCCAGTGGAGTAGGCTTAATAAACTGGAAGAAGGCAGAATCCAAATTCAAGAACCATCAAGCTAGTGCACATCATAAAGAAACTGTGGTGAAGCTTAAAGTTCCCTACACAGTACTTCAGTGTTTTCTCAGATTGTGCTCATAACATTCTACAGAAAGAATCTACCAAAGCATTGCAAATAATGTTCAAATCATTGTTACTTCTAGGACGCCAATGATTGTCACTGCGAGGATATGATAGTGGTAGTGGTAATTTTAACCCATTGGTTAAACTGACGGCAGAACATGTCCCTAGTCTTGGGAAATTCCTTGAAAGAAAGAAAGAAAGAAAGATGAACTTCACCTCACCTGCCATCCAAAACGGAATGGCAAAAACTGCTGCTCATCAAATCTTGAGACAGACAGTTAAAGAGATAAAGGAAGCTGGCAATTATTCAGTGATAGTAGATGAGACAGCTGATGTAAGTGGGTGTGAACAAGTATCAATCTGCCTTAGGATAGTCAATTCTAATATGAAGTTAGAGGAACTCTTGTTAGGACTGTACGAAACTGCATCATTAACAGGTGAGTCACTGTTTAGGCTACTTTTGGACTCTTTATCTCGTTTTAATTTGTCTCTTGAGGACTTGAAGGGGCAGAGCTATGATTTTGGCAGCAACATGGCTGGAGTGCAAAAGGGAATCCAAAAGAGGGTAACAAACTCAGCCACAAGCCATATATGTGCATTGCTTCAACCACAGCCTTAAATTAACCCTTCAAGATTCTGCAAAAGCTGTGCCTTTAGTCAGAGACTGCTTGCAGTGGACTAATGATGTAGGTGTCTTAATCCAGAGTTCCAGAGTTCTCCTAAGAGACGTGCAATGTTCGAAGATATTGCTACAGCTTCAGTAGATGCAGAATTGCCAAAGTTATCTCTCCCACGAACTTTCTGCCCTTCTAGATTTAGTGTACAAGACTCGGGAAGATATTTTCTACGGGTTTTCTTACGCGTTTGTCAAAGAGCTTCGAAATGAGCCGATAAAATGGCAGTGCTGCGGGCCTCTGTGAGTGATTCACCACACATGGTACTTGTGACGCGTCCCTTTGCGTCTGCTGTGTGTTTACTCTATTGCTGGTGTAGTCACTGTAGTGGGTGTTGAGGTTATGTTAAGTTTGCGCGTGCTCCGGATAGCTCAGTTTGATTTAATTTCAGGGTTAACCAATCATCGTGATTTCACCAATAACTCACTTACTCAGTCAACTGTTGATTTATTTCTTCCTATAACTTTGACAGATGTTTACAAAAGGCAGTTTCTTACAAAAG